>JAJONR010013275.1:0-17364 GCA_029582245.1 Solanum etuberosum | reverse complement strand
AATCGATCACTTTTTCGATTCAAAGTGTTTCACAGTCTTTTTTCGGTATACATATATATATATATATATATATATATATATATATATTGATTTTTTCTATCTTCATTTTCTAGAGGAGGTTGTTGGGTACGTACGTAGGGGCCATTGACAAATATGGATGCATGGAAACCAAAAAAAAAAAAAAATGTTTTTTTATGACTAAAACGTACATCTAAATATGGTACCGTACGAATTGCAGCAATTGACCTTATTGTAATTTGAATGCTCGTAAAATAGGTAGATAGTAAAAATGCTACTATACTGAAATATTTTTAGTTTTCATGGCTCGAATCGAGAGACTTCAACCACGATCGATCTACAATGATGTAATAATTGACCTTATTAATTTGAATGCATGTCGATAATTAGGTCCAATAAGATAGTAAAAATGCTTTATACCAACGGCAGAGTCATCATTGTTCAATTCGCTAAAATATTGTATTTGGTAGAATATATAGATATGTAAAATCTTTTTGACGACTATATATAATATGTTGAATTCACTTAATTAGCTGCATTATTCTGTATTTACTTCTTTATATTTTGATTTCCCTTAGTGAAGATCTTGACTTCATCACTACTCTCTACTGAAATATTCTTCATTTGTAAAACTTGAACGCGAAACTTCTAATATATAGTGAAGATCTCAATCATTCCAACACAGTAAGATCTCCCGATGATATATGCAATAATTAATTTACCTATACATAACTCTTGTCGACTGTGAAAATTAACCCTACAGGCTATAAACCAGCATATATATATGTTGTGCAGGTGATGGAGACAAATCATTGAAACTTGAAAGTAGTGTAGGCTTATCAAAAAATTTCACTTTTTTTGGTTAAAAGTTAAAAACAATAGTGAATTTTGAGTAAATATGGACAACCTTGGCCATCAACTTGGAACTTGGGATAAACCAAATCCACAAGTTATGATCTCACATTATACTCCATTTCAAGATTTTGGCCAAAAAAAGGTTGTAATAATTAGGCAATCACCTAACACTATTCAATGTTCTTCACTTCTGGTACAAAATTATTAAGGGCTGTGTGTTTGGTATATCTTTTTGGAAGGTGCATTTATTAAACTACCATAGGAAATAGGTGAAGTTCTTGAAAAATATATATATAGATGTAATTAAGTATTGTGTGTCAGATCTTTCGAAAGTAGTACGTTTTTGGAGGATTCATAACTGGTACGTGCAATTAGGGTTGCGTATCGATCGGTTTGGTTTTGAAGTTTATCAGTTCAACTAATCGGTTATCGGTTTGTAGACATGCTAAACCGTTAAGAACCATTAAGATATTGACTTATCGTCTGTGAGGGATTGCTCTTGTGTTCTTTTTAGTTTCAGTGAAGTGCTTATAGGGCTTAACTTCCGATTTAGCAATTTCTTTGATAGAAGAAGAGTGGTTATTAATCGTTATCGGTTCGGTTATTGGTTTGACTATTAAGATTTGACACAAAAAATAAATAATTGAAAATTGCTTAGAAACATGGTGGCAAACCACATAAACCATGCACATGAGTTGATAAATTGTATCTTGCTAAAAAACAACACTAACACATTGTAGAATAACTGAAAGTTTGAGACAGCCAGAATTAAAAATATGAAACTAAATCATAAGTCAAGGACTTTATATACCAATATGGTATAAATATAATTTATTAATTTACTATCGGGTTATCGGTTAACCCATTAAGAAAAAACCTCAAACAATTAACGGCGTAAGTGATGAGGTATGTATGTTTTTCCAAGTCCTCATCAATATATTTATTTGACCATATATGGAGGGCATATCATGGATAGGTTGCAATCAGAATTCATTTGAAGGCATATATAGATTTCACATTAAATTAAGATGCAACTTATTGGGTTTGCAATCAAAGTTCAGTATACAGGCATTTCACATTAAATTGTTTTAACCTACTTGTTATAATGTGACATATATATCGGAAAAAATTATATGTATATAGTATATGATCAAATTAATTTTTGAGTATCACTATTATGTTAGACTTTGTACTTGTGGTTGTCTTGGTTTGTCTTTTCCCATCAAAGCCCATATGTAACATCGATCCTTTCATTGTCTAAAACTTGTAAGTATTCTTCTATAGCTAGCTCTCTAGGTCTTCTTTATTGATAACAGTTTAACTTAACTTATATATACACATATATAGTGTAACGAATTTCTATATTATCGAATAATATTACTTGTTGTATCAGGTAATTTGTCTTATTTCTAAGATTATAATTTCTGTATAGGATTATCTATAGATATTCACTTGGATAACCTGATGATGTAACTTTTACGATGTCGACATATATACATAAACCCTTGTAAGTATATAATTTTGTAAGACTAGCTCTTGTGGATTTGATTGCAACTATATTTGGTACTTTGTCCTGAAATACAAATTAGGCAAATAAACTATAGTCTTAACACATGGAAATTGAAATTAGTATTTATATATGAAGGTTTTCTTTGATCTTGTTAATTTTGTCAAACTAATAAATTAAAAGAGATTTTTTTTAAACAATTAAAATGAGATGTCTTTTTCCTATGATCACGGATATAACTGTAGTGGTGTGAAAATTAGAGCAGAATATATGGAAAAGAAAAAGTAATAAAGAACTCTCAAGGAAAAAAGTTAAGAAATAATTTTTGATATTTATCATTAATTATGAACCGCGCAATCAATGTCACCGGCTTTTAATAGTGTATGTTATATACTTATGTATATACTTCGATCATGTTGATAAATTAGTTGGCCGAGGATATAATAGGGGCTGTATAGCCACACATTTTCATGTTGATAATCCACTGAGATTGTGGGCTTGAAGATAACCAGACCCCAAGGCCCATTGATGTACTTTGTTCATTAATGGCCCCAATGTAAGAGGAGAGGTTTCTCCTAGGCCCAAATTCTGTAGACAGGCCCAACTCACCTCCATTGATGATACTCAAATGCTGAAAATTAAGATTTTTAATGGGAAATTATTAGGAAAAATTACATAAATATACAATATAAGATATTATAATCTTCAAAATTTCCTATCATTTTAAAAAAATTACAAAAATTCCTTCTCAGATACATCCATATCCCCTCTCGGATACATCCATCCCCTATTGAATACATCTCTATCCCCTCTGGATACATTCCTCCCATTAAGTAATGTATTATTTGTAATATATCGGACAACCAAGGAATATATTCGAGAGCAATGAAAAAATCAATTTATTTGGTAATAGGAAAAACTTTCGAAACAAAACGTAATTAGCCCCCAAATATATGAGATTTCTATACTGCAAATTATTACTCAAATTATCATTCAAAGATTGGATGATAACAAGAATGTAACATACAGTATGATAAAATAAATCATATCATCGAAAGTAAACTATGAATGATAAAAAAAAAATTAAAAAAAGTTACACAAAATCATAGAAATGTCTAGTTTAGTTGGCTCAATTGTTAAGGGGTCCTAATTCGAATCACAATATCACGAGTTTGAATTAAAGTTTCACCTTCCATTGTTAACATAATAAATATATATATATATATATAAAATTTAAAATAAGATATTTCATGAGAGTTGGATCTCATGTGTTAGCTACCATTGCTCAGTAGGACTCTTAAGTTAATTTTAGAGATTGAAATTGACAATTCTAAAAATAGTAATTCAGCTAAATCATTTAAAGTTAAAAAAACAATAATAATGAGAAACTTAAAAAAAAAAAACTATTATTTAAGTTTAATTGGAGCTTTATAGCTATATTTTGTTTAATTACGATTCATAGCTACATGTTAGAAAGAAGAGAGATGCGAGCGGGAATGAGACATGGATGAGAGAGGCGAGCAAGATATGAAAGATAGAGAGGAGAGAGACAAGAGAGATATAATTGAATTGTATATCTTATCTATAATTGTATCACGGATACAATTGATACAATTTGTCTGTATTAAAAAAGCTAGCTACTATATGGAGGAGAGAGGCGAGTGAGTTTGGGAGATGGGAGGAGAGAGGGGAGAGGAGAGAGAGAGAAAGAGATACAATTGATTAGTATATCTAATCGTCAATTGTATCATGAATACAATTGATTTGTATCAATGAATAAAATTGTATCAAAGACTATTGTATTCAATCCGTTGATGCAAACCAATTATATCAAGTATATTAACGAATAGAATTTGTATCTAGATACAATTTATATCAACAAATACAATTGTATCAATGTTATATTTCATAACAAATTATATTTGGATCCATGTGCATTTGTATCCATCTGTTGCCTTGCGTATTATATTTATGTGTTACTATGTGTGTTTGTGTTTACCATTTGTATTTATACCATTGACTATTTTCATTTATTTCTATTTATATTATTGATTGTTATCATTTATTTGTATTTGTATTATTATGTGTTATCATTTGTATTTCTATTGCAGAGATAGAAGAGCAGACGAGCGAGAAAGTGCAGAGAGCAAGGAGAGATAAGTAAGCAAAGTGCGGGAGAAAGGCGAGGGAATGAGAGAGAGGAGAGATAATTTTATTATAAAATTTTACATAACACGAATTGTAATTCTTTTAAACTATAATTGGGTATAGCAAATACAGATATGTTAAGTATTTGCCTTTCTTATGTAATATTTCCTGATTTTTTAAGAGTAAATTTTAGGTTTAGCAAATATAAAAATCATATTTGTATGCTATAGCTATAGTTTGCATAACTGCGCTCCATAGCAAATTTTATGTTTGTTATGGAGCATCAGATTTGTATAAATTGCAGGCAGACATTCGTTTGTATAAAAGCGCAGCGATTGTATATGTATATCGGTTAGATAATTGTATATATGTAACTACTATGTATATGTATCAATGATTGTGTTTGTTTATCTGCATAAAATTTGAATATGTATACAATTGAATCGAAATAAAACATTTGTATTTCAAATATCTCTCTCGCTTTATACAACACAAATTATATATTGTAATTTGTATAAGTATAAAGCGAGAAAGGCAAACAAGAACTGGTAGGGAGATATCTGTATTTGTATAATTATAAGTGTATAGGACGAAAATATATGTATTTGTATTTGTATATACAGTTTTCTCTCGCTTTATACAAACACAAACGCAATTTATACATTTGTGTTTGTATAAAGTGAGAGATGCGAGGGAGAGTGGCGAGCGAGATCAGGGAGAGTGGCGAGCGAGATTCTCTGGGGAGAGAGGCGAATGACAAGTGTTTGCTACAGATTACAATTAAATGAAACTATAGTTATAACATTTAATTTGAATTAATAGTTTGCTATTTTATACAATTTTCCTAAAATTAATAACCTACCATAAGAAAACTATCAGATAATTTAGTTTTTGGGTTCGTAAAACAATTTTAACAAAGAGGGTGTATTTCTATATTAATAAGATAAATAAATACAATATGATTTAAAATTAATCTCCTAACAACCAGGAAAATGACAAAGTGTGTGTTGAAAGCAAATTAGCAATGAATAAACTATTGGTGCTTCCTCAAAATAATAAAAAAAAACAATTAAACATTTTCCTAATTTCTTACTTTTTAGCCTATTTCGAAAATTATCAAAATAATAATTAAAATAATTTTCGAAATAATTTTAGTTTTTTAATTTTATTTAATTTTTAGTTTTCTTTAGTTGAGAACCGAAGTCGGCGGTCGGAGTAGACGCAACAATTTTCTCAGCACCTTTCTCCTCCGATGATTTCTTCTTCTCAAAATTTCTGAAATAATAAACTGAAAAACTCCCATCTCTAGCAATATTCACAAGAAATAGATTAAGGAATAATTTTTAAAAACTAAAAAAAAAAGAAGAAAAAAAATGGCGTCTTTGCTCTTTCTCCGGAGACTATCGCCGGCGAGCATTTCGTATAAGAGCCTATTACATGGTAAATTTTCAATTTTACTTTATACCCTTTTCTTTATATTGTGTAGTTCTCATTGTTTTCTCGGAAAATAAAATATTGAAGAAAAAAGTGTTTTTTTTTTTAAAAAATTCTTTTAAAGTTGTTTTCTTTATTGTATGGAATAGTCGAGGATGAAAAATCTGGAGGTGAAAATTTGGATTTTTGCTGTTTTTTTTTTTTTGTTTCAGCATTTTAGAGAATGCTAGTACATTCATTTGATTGAACTTTGATTTTGAATCATATTTGAGTTGTCAAAATAGATGGAGAAACTGTTAATCTGTATGCAGATATTTAATGGTTATGTAAAGTTTCAATTGATTGCTAAATGTGGGAGATTTTGGATTGTCAAGTTCATTTACTATTTTGAAGGAATGTTGGATAGAAAGCTGTGGTTTTTGCACTGATTTTCATGTAGTCGAAAAATTTGATGTGGAGATACTTGTAGGATGAGAATTTTGTATACTATGTATCATTGGGATTGAGTTGTTTATATTGTTCACTAGAGAATCAGGCCAAAATAAAGCAGAAAAGATTCATATCGTTGACTGCATTTTCTTTCATAATCAAGCACAGAGATGCTGTCTTTTATATTGTACGAACAAGCGAATCAGGCCAAAATAAAGCAGAAATGATTCACATAGTCTATGCCACTGTCTTTTATATTGTACTAGCGAATTGGCTCTGCTGTCTAGGAAGAGTTGGTTTCTTTCTGTGCAGATCTTCTTGTTATTTATATCATATTAGCACTTTTTGATTCATGAGTTTCTCCATCAAGTCGTCTACAGAAAAATATAAGAGTTCTTCTCTGGTGATGGTTATACATATTTATCCTTTGTAATTTGATGCACGAGGTGATATTATCTACTGGTAGCCTATCTAGACTTCACTCGTGAATTAGCACGTGCAACGTCGATGTCACATCTCAAGGAAAGTAAATTTCATCGTAACATGGTAGGAGCCAGGAGAGGTATTGTCTATTAGACTATTATCGATGTTGATTGTGACCGCAAGACCTGCTTAGTTCCTAGATCTCCTTCTGTCGTTATGTTATTAACATGTTCATGCTGTCTTGTGGAGAACTAGTATGATGATTCTTGCCAAAATTCAATTTCTTTTTGAGAAAACAGTGAGAATGATTTCTGCTCAGTTTATGTGGGGTGTTTCAATAGTTCTTGCTCTTTTTATACTGTGGCTATGTGTGCAGGCATGGATTGACATCATTCCAAGTTTATGTTTCAGTGCTCTACTGATTCTACTTGCGGAGTATAATATGTCCTTTGCTGTTTGGTCATTTCTAAAACTATGAAGTTGTAGTTGCAAAACTGTAGCAGGCTTACAGCCAACCGATTATTAACGATTCAAGCACTTTCTTGTTGGACAGGTGGTGGGGAGTTTTATTTTCTCCCGGGGAATATGGCAACAGAAGCTTCTTTTGGTATTTGTAATTGCTTAAGGAAATTCAGCAGTTCTACTGCTGCTAGAAAAATTGATTTTACAGACCTTACGTAAGAATTGTATCTTGTTTCTTATTTACTGCTTGAAAGAAGATCATCTACTATTTTTGTTGGTTCCTTGATTTTATGTAGGAACCTACATATTTATATTACTTGATCAAAGAAGGAAAAATGTGCACTATGATTTTTCCATTATAATCCATTTCAAATTTCAGTCGTCCGCATACATGGTATCCACATGCTCGAAAGAAAAGCCGGAATGTTTTTTTACATGTGGGCCCAACAAACAGCGGCAAAACATATCATGCCCTAAAACAGCTCGAGTCAAGTTCTTCTGGTAAACTGTAAATGTCAATACGATGAAATTTTCTGAGTTGACTTCTCTGCTTTCAATTAATGGAATTGCCTTAAGCACATAAATTAATTAGTTAGAATCTATAATTCAGGTGTTTATTGTGGCCCTCTGAGGCTGTTAGCATGGGAGGTCGCAAAAAGGTTAAACAAGTCAAATGTTCCTTGTGATCTTATTACTGGACAAGAAAGGGAGGAAGTTGAGGGTGCGAGACATAAGTCTATTACAGTAGAGATGGCTGATGTTACATCTGACTACGACTGTGCAATTATTGATGAAATTCAGGTGTGCCTGTAACTTATAATGTATCATTTTCGTGTTTTTTGTGTGTATTTACACACAAAGTATGAGTAAGAGAACCATCTCCCCTATATTTTCATGTCCCAAAGCCAAGTCATCTCATAGACTGATAGGTGTCCTTTCAGTTTGAGAAACAAATCTGCTTTTAATTTGGAATCTACAGTATTTTTTCTAGCTGCTTTGGTCTTGTGGAGCTATTTCCTGGCTGACCTGTATGACCAGAGTGTAGCTTTTTAGGGATTCACAGTTGCCGCTTCCAATTAATCTACACTGACTTAGCACTTCTGGATCTGGTAGACACATAAAGAGTTACTTTATAGAATGTTTCTTGGTAGAGGTTGTACCTTAGAGTTGATCCTTCTCTGAAGGAACTTTCTTTCTAGTAGCACCCCAACTGGGTAACTTTAGGAATCGGTTATCTCTGTATAAATCATTTTGAAGCGAAGCTAATTGACCTTCTTGACTGTTTCAGTTGAACTCCCCTTTTTTGGTGGGTTGGGGGTTCTTTTGGGGTTTATCTTTTTTGGTAACAAAAGATGAACCATTGACAGAGAACCCATGGTCGTCAATTCATCATATGCTTTGATGGGATGTCTTTGGAGATGTCAACCTCTAAAACTCCAATTAACTTTAGTTTCTCGGTTAGCCGAAGTAGCTGGTATGTTCTGCTCCAATTACTAAGGCAATAAAATTTCTGTTACCACAGTGGCTAATTGGGCCTTGGAATCATTACATGAATGCACCTTGAGTGGTTTTCATGAGGCCAGAAACTTCCAAGAAGTAGAGCTTTGTGAAGCAGGCTTACCTCCTATCCCTTTTAGATAATAGTGTCTTCTTGTTACTTCACATATAATGACAAGGTTATATCAATCAACTCCCCCTGTTCACTTTTACTTGTCCATAATAGACTTTGCTCTCCCTTTAAGAAATAATAAATGAAGTGTATATTTTACCATAATACCTATATATTTATCCCACAGAGTACGTAGTGTGCAAATTCAGTACCGTAACGCATGAGGCGAGGGTGGAAGTGAAGATTGACGTGCAAGTCATATCCAAGAGAGGAACTTTCAAGTATCTTGGGTCAATAATCCAAAGAGATGGGGAGATTGATGATGATGTCATATATTGTATTGGAGTAGGGTGGATGAAATTGAGGCTCGACTCCGGGTATTGTGCGATAAGAATGTGTCGCTAAGGTTTCAAGGCAAGATCAACAGTCTAGTAGTTAGACCGACATTATTAGATAGGAAAGAGTGTTGGCCAGTCAAGAACGCCACGTTTAGAAGATGATGGTAGCGGAGATGAGTATGCTCAGATGGATGTGTAGGCATACTAGGAAAGATATGATTAGGAATGAAGTTATACATGGCAAGGTGAGAATAGCCTCCATGGTAGACAAGCTGAGGAAAGTGAGAATGAGATGATATCGAGCATGTGAAGAGCAGGTGCGTGGATGCGCCATTAAGGAGGTGTGAGAGATTGGTTGTAGTAGGAGTTAGGAGAGGTAGAGGCCGGCTGGAAAAGAACTGGGGGGAGATGATTAGACATGCTATGACACAACAACAACTTACTAAGGACATGACCCTAGATATGAAGGTTTGGAGGTTGCGGATCAAGGTAGAAGGTAGCCGAGTGTTGTGGCACTTCATGTCGGAGAGGTAAGGGGCTAGCCTTCTCCTCTCCTCGTCTCCTTATTAATAGAAACACTTAGTGGTTGCGTAGTCTCTTAATCTTGAATGTGCATTACTATATGTTGCTTCATTTGCTTTGTATATTTCTATTTTGTTGTCATATTTTTCTTGCAATCCTGCTTCAAAAAAATCTCTTTTGAGTCGAGGGTCTATTGAAAATAACCTGTCTACCCCACAAAGGTAGCGGGGTAAGGGTCTGCATACAATCTACCTTTCCCTAGACCCCACTTGTGGGATTCCACTAGTTATGCTGTTGTTGTAGTCTTAAGTCTTAGGAAACGATCCGGGGAATAAGTAATTAATCTCGAAGGGTAAAACATGAAAAAATATGTTCTTTTCTTGATATGGTAATGCCTCTAGGGCTTTGAAGAGAGCCCAGTTCCAGGCCCTTTGTTAGATAGGAGCAATGGTACTAAAAGAGGTCTTGAGGGTATATATACTCCACAAATTGATGATGGTTTATGAGAACATCATGAAGTGAAATCAGGAAGAGACTCCCCTTTGTTTCTCCTCCTTCCTATATTTCCATCATGCTATGAAGCCTTTCTAGTTTCTTCAGAAAGTTCAAATTTG
Organism: Solanum etuberosum; assembly: GCA_029582245.1. NCBI lineage: Eukaryota > Viridiplantae > Streptophyta > Magnoliopsida > Solanales > Solanaceae > Solanum > Solanum etuberosum. The sequence continues at coordinate 7,005 of JAJONR010013275.1, read as the reverse complement.
GCTGCACCGGAAAACAATAAAATTGACTTAATATTGGTCTTCAGTCTCGAAATTTTAAGAGAGAGAGAGAGAGAGGGATTTTGGTTTCAGACTTTTCTTTAAGCCTCGTCACTTATTCTAATCTAAATGTGTTCTTTTTGCTAATGCCTATTAAAGGATTACTAGTTATCCAGTTTTGTTTGTTACTGTTTTTTGTATCCTAGGATAATTGATTGTGTACGCCATCAACTTTGTTCAGATGATAGGGTGTAGGACAAGGGGTTCTTCATTTACTCGTGCGTTATTGGGACTAGCTGCTAATGAGTTGCATCTGTGTGGAGATGCAGCAGCTGTACCTCTTGTTCAGGAAATCCTCAAAGTGACAGGAGACACCATCAAGGTACTGACCTTTTCTTCACTGGTGTTTAAACAAAAGGTGGTGGCGTTTGAAAACTTTCAAAAACACGAGTTTGCAAACATGTTAATTTCGTTTTAAGTTCTAAACTGGGTTTTTTGAATCTTTCTGTTGTAATGAAGTTATTACAGTTGTGAACTCTTTGAATGTTGTATTTAATTTTATGATTTGACATCTCCTTTATTGGCCTGTATTTAGTTGTCTATACATGACCCTCCCTCTAAAAGATTGCTTGCCAAAAGTTAATACCTCCAAAATAGGTGGGCAGAATAAATCTGAAAATTTTACAAACTGCGCAATCTGACCATTTCAATATGTTTAGAAAATATCTGACATGCTTGTAGCTTTTTTTAGAATTAATTGAAGAAACCTTCTTCAAAATCTGTTCAGCGATAAGGAAAGCTGGGGCTAAGTTCCTGCATAGTCAATTTCTTGAGTCCTGATACTCATCTATAGGCCACTAGGGTGAATGAATATCTTGGACAACACAAGGTATTTTATATCTCCTTGATGCCCGAAATGGAACCAATTACTTCATTAAAAAAGAATTATCTTGACAACATACTTCCCATAAAAAAATATCTTTTCAACATAGTCGAGGCTGAAGGCAAATTTCCTCTTTTATTTGATAAGTCTTATATTATACTCATTGAACTTGATGTGTACGTCTAATGCCTTAAGTTTAATGGGCTTGTTTGCATGAGGTGTAACTTAGTTCAGTGCCAAAGGATAGAAAAAGTTTCATCAGGTCATCCTGCATGTGTGGGATACTTGAAGTTTAGTTGATTTAAAAACATCAAATCTAACTTGAAGTAGTTGTACAGTAATTATGGCTAGGATTTATGGATAGCAGATAACCTATCTTGTACTTTTATCTATGAACGTTCAGAGGTGAGCAAGGAAGGGGGTGAGGGAATTGCTGATTTACTACCTCCTGCTTTTACCTTTTAACATAGCCCCTTACCCTTTCTCTTTTACTTCCTGTCTTGTACTTCCTCTGCTTTTTACCCGACCAAACGTAATTGCGAGATGTACTACTTAGGGTAGAGTATAACTAGATTGGATGGGTCAGGGTCTTTTAGTGCGACATGCCGCTAACCTTCTCTTGCTTCCTTCAATTGGCTTTAGACAGCAAAAGGTCCTGTAAGCCATGATTTGAAATCTTACAGCTGAGATCAAATCCTACTGATAAGATCTTTTGGTTGTTTTGTGACCATTGCCATTTTTATGCAAGAAACAGTATTGTATTATGTTTCTACTGTCATCCTCGTGATTGGAGAGTGCATATCTTCTATTTTTAGGGGATGGACTTTTTTAATATCAGTTTGATACTCCCAGCTATTTTTTTCATTGCTTCCTAGTTTATTTGTGCTAGTAACTTTATGTGAATTTTTTTTAATGCCTGCTACAAATAATGCGATTTTCCTTGCTTCCCTTTGCTGCCAGGTTCAGTACTATGAGAGGCTCTCACCTCTTGTCCCATTAAAGGTTCCTTTGGGATCATTCTCCAAAATACGGACTGGTGATTGCGTTGTCACCTTCTCGCGTACGGAAATATACAAGATGAAGGTGAGGAATAACCTTACACATTATGTCATGGCCACCCCTGTCACAGTAGAATAGAAAGGAAGAAAGAGTGTCATATTATAGGAAAAATCCTGTAGGGGGGTAACTTGATATATAGCATGCTTATACTGATAGAAGTAGCTGAAATCAGGTGAGATATTAAATTAGTAAAGCGATTGATGAGTCATACGCTGATGCTGCTTTATTGTAACTTGTTATATAGCAGGTTTAAACTGATAGGAGAAGTTAGAGCAAGTGAATTTTAATTACTGGAGTAATTGGCTTGGCAAGTCATAATCACAGCACAACTGGGTAGGGGATGCAGTAAATTGGCATGTAAAATGTATCCTGATAGCAAATTGAAATCATTTGGTAATCAATTGATGAAGTTTTGATATGAGTTAAATCTAGTTCTGCTTTGCATAATCCCAAGATTTTGTAATAGCCATTGAACTTCTTGTCCTGATATGCTCAAAGGATAACTGAAATTTTAGATTTTAAAGTTCTGCTTATCCTGATTCTTACTATTGTTCTTAATATTGACAGAAGCAAATTGAAGCTGGAGGAATGCATCGTTGTTCTGTTGTTTATGGTTCATTGCCGCCAGAGACTCGAACTAGACAGGTTTACTTTTGATCCTTCCTTTTGTATATCGTAGAGTTAAGATTGGCCCTTGTCCAGTGACCTGTTGATGCTGCCTGTGTTCGTTTCTTGGTTAGTTGTAATCCATCTTTTTTCAGGCTGAGGATAACTCATTTTATAAGTTTCTTGGTTAGTTGTAACCCTTTTTTTTTCAGGCTGAGGATAACTCATTTTATAAACATTATCATCCTAGTAGAGTCTCTTTTTAATCATCAACTATTTATGATGGGCGTATGGCCTTCCTGTCATCTGCCCAGACTTATTCTTCTTGAATATGAGCTATCATCCTTTTTTTTATGTTTGATTTTTGTCTTTCACTGTGCTATGATCAGTCCTAGTTTATATTACAGCTTTTATGGCATTCCATGTGATGACTCGCCTAAACTACAATCCACTTTTAATGTCTATTATCATGCTGGAAAATTAGCTAGTAAGTACTTTCTTTAAGATTGCAGGCAACAATGTTCAATGATGCAAGCAGCAACTCTGATGTTCTTGTCGCGAGTGATGCTATTGGGATGGGTCTCAACCTTAACATTTTTAGAATTATATTTTCAACATTACAGAAATTTGATGGTGTTGAAGTACGGGACCTAACTGTACCAGAGATAAAGCAGATAGCAGGTATGTTATTTTACTGGAGAGCAACTTGGTACAGAGGGTCAGATCTGATTGAGTACTTATCTTTTCAGGAATTCAGCATCGTAGCTTTCCTTTTAATATTGTAGGTGGTTGAAAATGGTTTAGTAGTATTCGATATGCTTTTTCTTCATAAAAAACGAAAGCAGAGATTCTGTTATACGTGAACTGTAAGGAGCTTAATATTGTGATTAGACACAATTAACCTCCTTCCTTTAATACTCCCTCTGTCCCAGTTTATATGGCTTATTTTCCTTTTTAGTCAATCCCAAAAAGAATGACAAATTTCTATATTAAGTAACAATTTAATTTTAAATTATCCATTTTACCCTTAATGAGATGATTTATAGCCACACAAATATCTATCACTTATTTTAGACCACAAGTTTCAAAGGTCTTCCTTTCTTTCTTAAACTCCGTGCCGAGTTAAACTAACTCATATAAAATGGGACGGAGGGAGTATAAATTATGGGAGATACATTTTTAAATCAACATTTGATGTTGTAATATGATGCATCTTAACCTCCTTCCTTGTAATGTGTATACTATAGGAGATAATTTATATGAATGGCCATTTACTGAATAAAATAAAGAACAATTACATAAATGAAAAACAAAGCGGATGGGTGTTGGGCGGGGAGGCTCATTTTCCATCTGAAGATTCTGAATCATTGTAATGTAGTAAAATGCTTTATATTGAAGCATGATAGAGACCCTTGGACAAAGTATTCAGAGATTTTATTTCATCTGTGTTCCTTTTCCTGTACAGTTATTTTGTTATATGAAGACCTTGTTTCTCCTCTTTACTCTCCTCCTTACCTAAGATTATGTATAGGTTTATGACATCTGGTAGAGTGTTCTATGGAAGTCTATTACAAGAACTCCATTTCCAGAATTGTTTTACATATTCTTTGGTCGAAAGTACAACAACATACCCAGTGTAATCCCACAAGTGAGGTGTGGGGAGGGTTAGTGTGTACGCATACCTTACTCCTACCTTGGGAGGTAGAGAGGCTATTTCCGGTAGATCCTCGGCATAAGAAAATTATAGGAGTGAAGAAACCAAGGCAAAATACTAAAAATGGCATGACAAAGCATTCTGAAAAAGGAACAGTAACTACTCACTTAAGTATCGAGTAGAAATCTTTCCTCAAAAGCTACTCACTTGAAAAGTGTAAGAATGAAGAAGGGGTAGAATTACTGAATGAGTGTGAGCTGTGGCTGATACCTGAGGCTTCAGAGAAGTATTCTCATGGGATCCGAAGCCATCAGCCACCCTTACTTTCTTGTACTGGGTTAACAATAGCTAACCCCCCCTCTCTATACACTTCAGTTTTGGAACAGATCAATATTGTGTCATGAGAAAATATATTATCCAAATGGAAATTTTCTTAATTTTGTTTTTTTCAGATTCATTCCATTCCAACGTCCGATTACTGATGGAAATATCTGTTTGGAAAGAGTTTCCAAAAAATTGTTCTTTGGTTTCTTGGATTCTGGACTTTTTGAATAGCCGTTTTAGCAGCTTTACTAAATGCCCATTTTCTGAAACCGAGTGAGCTTCAAATCTAAATTTGGACACTTCGACGTGTTTTCAGGAGCTATGTGAACGTCATCCAGAACTTATGCACTTATGCATAGAAAGTATTAATATTCTGTGAAATGATTATTTTGGCGATTAAACTGTCTTGTAGGACGAGCAGGCAGGTACAAATCCAATTTTCCTGTTGGTGAAGTAACTTGCTTAAATGCAGATGATCTGCCATTACTTCATTCCTCACTGGATTATCCATCTCCTGTAATTGAGGTGATTGACTTACGGCTGAATTAGTGCCATCCTAAATTCTGGAATAATATCGTTGCATTTGTTGTCGTTTTATTGTAGAGGCAGTCTCCCCTACAAGATCAATTCCTTAGAGTGCTTTCAATTTTAGTGGGGATGTTCTAATCAAGAGCAATAAATTTACAATGCAGCGAGCTGGCGTCTTTCCAAACTTTGACCTTTTATACATGTATTCTCGTCTACATCCAAAGCATGGAATACATGAGATACTGGTGAGTTACTGGCTCAGATTCTCATAGTCTAGTTTTACAATAATCATCTACTTATAACTTGCAAAGGACCTCTATCATGTGTGTTTCTGTCTTCGGTATATGTCGTTATTAGAAATTTGGGAAGGAAAAAATAAAATGTTAATAAATGTAATACAGTGGATTTTGCCACTGAAACTGTTACACAGTGGTTTGTTCTTTTTTTACTTTCTGCGAGATTGCACATAGAGTGCTCATAACTTCTGTACTTTTTTCCTTATAGGAGCATTTTATGGACAATGCCAAGTTATCAGAACATTATTTCATTGCTAATTGTGATGAGTTGTTGGTATGGTATTCTTGTTCAATTTGTTTTCTTTCCTCCTTGTAGCAAACTGTCTAATTTCTACATTATATTCTGTCCTTGCAGTTCTTCATTTTTATTTTTTCCATGTTGGATCATTAATCTTTGTTTTTTTTTTTTGGGTTGTTGTACTGTACCTGCGGGAATAGAAAGTTGCTGCTATTATTGATACACTACCCCTCAGTTTGCACGATAAATATCTTTTCTGTATAAGGTAACATCTTTGGCTCTTACAGAGAAGATAAGTGAAACCTGTGACATTTATTGTAGTTTTCTGTAGCTTGACAATAGTAACAAGGTATATTCTAGGCACGTGTGCAAATCCATAATTTAGGGGGGGCGGGGGGGCGGGAAGGGGGCTTCTGGCATTGACTCATTTCTATTTGTCATATGCAGTCCGGTTGAAATGGATGATGACATTTCATCTCAAGGCCTCACTCAAGTAAGATGATTTTTACCTTAAGCATTTCAAGGATGGCTGTTTTGAATAACTACTTTAATGATCACTGCTTTGATGCATCAGTTTGCGACAAATTATTCTAACAATGGCCTGGTACGACTGCGTGAAATATTTACTCCTGGGACACTTAAGGTGCCAACATCTCATACTGCACTTAAGGAGCTTGAATCAATTCACAAGGTTAGCATGTCGTATTTTGTTATATCACACTTTGTCCACACCTGTTAAGCAGTTCACCAGGGGAAGGTGAAGAACCTATAGTCAAGGGAGCAGTCCTTTTAATAAAAACCATAGCTGGATCTCTTAATTTTCAAACCCTAAGAGTGATTGTTTACAAGTGTTCAGAATGATTTCTGAATTCATATCCTCTGTAACATATGATGTTTTATGTTTATGAAAGCATTTTGGTGGCTTACCTTAGTGATCACAATAATTGCACGTATGGTGATCCTTGTGAAACCTGAATTTGCTTCAAAAGACAAACTGCTTACAAGTATTGATGAAATGGGCCTCAATAAAGTCTAATGGATATGGAGGATTCATGTAGCCGACCCTAAGTAGTCTAGGGACTAGGGATTGAGGTTAAGACCCTAAGTAGTCTAGGGACTAGGGGTTGAGGTTAAGTTGATGGATTGACTCATATTTATTGTGCTCAACTGTAAAAGAGTCTCGTTTTGTGCAAGGATAGAGTCGGAATTCTTGGAACTTCATCTCAGCATCTTCTTCCATTTTATGAAAGTTTTCTAGTTTTTGTGCATAGTTATTGTAGGCCATGAATTTTCATGAGCATGAGAGGTCCTCATTCTTAAAATTTGGGGTGGGTGGGGGTTGGGCGGATATTCACTCTATGATTATTAATTATTCTCAGAGTATGTAGTTAACTCTATTGGGGTATGTCAAAATTTCATT
>JAJONR010013274.1:0-14363 GCA_029582245.1 Solanum etuberosum | reverse complement strand
TTTGCTATTTCCAATTTAGTTCTTTTTGAAACTCAAGGTGCTACATCTAGTGACCTTAACACTTAAGAAATTTTAAATTCCTCGATAAAATCCTACTCACAACGAAGGATGGTTCGAGTCTTAGCTCAAAAAATTTCTGGGGTGTTACACCTTATTGCTTAGTGGATCCACTTAGTTGAGAGGTTCTATACCCCGACACAGTATAAAATAGTTCTGCAGCGTGGGCGAGACGCTATATCATCACGTAGCTCATAGTGATGGTTGGCGGTTAGAGAATCTCTCAAATAGAGTTAAAAGTGTATTTTTATCATATCACTTAATATGTTGAGTTCAGAGATGAGTAAGTATCTGTAAAGTTTAAATGATTTCACTCCTTTATTTCTTTACATTTAGTTGGGTATATATTTATATCTATTGCAATCCTTTCAGTTCAATTATTTGTTATTCATCTATCTTACATACTCGTACATTCAATGTACTAATATCTTTCGACCTTTATCTTGTTAGCCCCATAGAATCGGGTAATTTTAATAATGAAACACTTAACCGACTTGTGACTTATTGCAGGCAAAGAAGGAAAGAGATGAGCCAAGCATACAACACCTAAAGAAGGAAGGAGACAATTTGTTCATCAATCAAGGGATACATAATATATTCAAGATAGCTAAAATCCTAGCACCTAACTAGGATAAAAATTTGTTCATCAATCAAGACAAAGAAATAAAAAAGGAAAGAAGTCAAAACACACTACATCAAGAGGAAAAGCAACGTATTGTACGACGCACGGAAGGAAAACAAATAAATCAAGAGATACCAATATGTCCTGATCCCTAAAGCAACCAAAGAAAGGAAAGAAATGAGTAAGAGATTCCAGAATCAATCAAGTTATCATATCAAGTTTCAGCAATTATGCCAAGAATCACGCAAGCTTCAAAGACAAGCATATCTGGATTGATATGAAGAAATCAATAATCAACAATCCAACCAAGAATCAAGCAAGCTTCAAAGGGAAGGAAGAAAAGCCAACCGGGAATATTCGAGTAGATCTTCACAAAGAAGGAAGCAAAGCGATTTTATCATGCACATATCTAACATGGACATGATTCAACAAATCGCCTCAATCAAGGAATCTATCAATATCCTTGATTGAGATAAACACCCTTGGGTTTTCCTTACAAGAGCATAAACCTATCTATTTAAACCTCCTTCAGCCTTAGTTGTGAAGTACGCACTTCACTTGAGCTTATATTGTAATCTTTTTTTATCTTTCATAAAATTTTGTACACACTTGAGTGAACAATTGAAAAGAAAAGAGAAAGAAAGATCTGAGTGTAGGTTATACAAGTAGAGGTTGTGTCAAAGAAAAAAATCTGATTTGCAAATCAGACAGGGCTCTCAACTGTAACATTCTGAAACACCCAAGTTCTCAACAAGCTCTTAAGGAAACCCTTGTAACCCAAGGGGACTGGAAGTAGGCACCACATCGGTGTTCCGTACTAGTATAAAATATTTTGTGTCGATTTACTTTTTGTCATTACTTTTATTTTATACTGTGATACTAACTTGCAGGTGAGTCGACTGCTCCATCCAGGAAGTCGACTAAAGAAATTTTAATTCAACCCCCTCTCTTAACTTTCACATCATTTATGATGCAAATTCAAGTACTTAGGATCTTCAACAGGAGTTTCGTTGAGATCACTTCATCCGCTCGCCAACTTTGAGTGAGGCCTCCTTGCTTCTGGAGCACTTCATTTTTTATGAGTTGTTAGTAGTAGTTTTTTTATTGAGGTGTCATGGGTCTTGTCCCGACACCTGTCTTTATACAATAGAGACTTCATAGATAGACAGTTTTGGAGAGTCTTTCAGTTTAAGAGGTTGTATTTAAAACTTATGTTTTATACTCAATATATTCAGAGATATTGGAGATTCAGTAAATAGTTGTTAACATTTCTTTCAGCTTGATGTTTGTGTAAGCTTGAGTTAGTATTCCGCTTGTAGTCAGCCAGAATGAGGGTTCGCTTAAGGATCAACAATGGTTCTCGAGTGTCAACCATATCCAGGGTGTAGGCTCGGGTCATGACATGAAGTGTGAATAAATAATAAAGGAAAAAACGTAAAAATACTCTTAAACTATGTGAAATGAACAAAAATGTCCTCCGTTTATAGTTTGGCTCAAAAATGCTATTGCAGTCAATACTTTTTTGGTCTAGAAATGCCCCTATAGTTACAAAATGGGTAAAAAATGTCATTTTCCGAATAAATATATATATATATATTTTTTTAAACACATATTCTTCCTAATCAAAATATTATTAAAAAACCCTATTCTAGTTTTTTTCCTTTTAAAATCAATTAACAAATAAAAATATAGGAAATAATTTTTTTCTTGTTAATCTCATTTTATCATTTAAAATAGAATAAGTTCATGTACTTTTTCGACTGATAATATATGTCATATATATAAGATCATAGTATATCCATCATTAATTTATTTAAATAACGATAAAAATTAATTATAATAAAATAAGAATTTTTTTTTTGAATTGAAGGAAGATAAACATTTGCTGATTTTAAAAACTATTATTAGAAAAAGAATGTGTTAAAAAGAAAATAAATAATATATTTATTTGAAAAATGAGTATTATTGAACTAAAGTATTGACGACAAGGACATTTTTGGTCCAAACTACAAACGGAGGACATTTTTGTTCCTTTCACGTAGTTTAAAGACATTTTTTTTTACCTTTTTTCCAAAAATAAATAGGTGTTTTTCTCAAAAGATACTCTATGAAAGGATGCAATTTGAACATTTTTTTAATATTGAATAGGTTGTGATTTCTTCGATAAAACACATTAATACTTATTTGCGCTACTTCTTTGTTGTCTATATACTCATATATAGGACTAGCTAGCCTCAATTTTGATCATCAAATTTCTATTCATTAAGGATACATAGTTTTCGATGTGTTCAAATAATTATTTATGTTTCTGATTTTTTCGTTAAATTGTTTTTCAGATTATTTGTAAATTTTACCGTTTTAAACCAGGATATTAATAAGCTTAAGAAATTTAGTTATTCTTATTTTTTTTTGGTATTCTATTTTGTTTGGAGACCAAATCTTTTAATTTTTCTACTCCAGTTTGAAGATTAAAGTCTTCGTGACTTTATAATTTGAGTGTTTTTTTAAAAAAAAAATCAAATGAGTTTTAGAAATTTGGTTGATTTTGTTTGGATAATAAATAATAATAACAATAATGACCTGGTCACATCATCATTGTTACGTGGATAAAATGGTTTTATTGAATGAGATGAATTTTCAGTTAACTCATAATGATATGGATGAGTTTTTTTTAAAAATAAAAATAACATAAATTACTTGAGTTTTTTTTAAAAATAAAAATAACATAAATAAGTAATTTATGGGCGAACTATCTTAATACATTTTTTTAATGTAATTTGGGGTGGAACAAATGGAATTACCTATAGGGGTGCGTATAGTTTACCTATTTGTGAGTAAAGTATCCGTTATTATTTGTGTTATTAGAAAGATTGATATATAATGCTAAAAATATGTTCATTTTAAGGCCTAACTCCATTGAGGTTTCCTATCTTTAGAGTCATGCATGTTCCTTGTAAAAAAGGTTGATCTTGGATATCAAAATGTAGTCATCTTTAGGTTTGATTGTCGTATTAATTATTTTCATCATGAGTCATGTGCTTAGTTTAAGCATGGCTTATGCACTAAACATGTATTGTCATGTTCTATGGAAATTAATTAGACGACACGCAACTACGGTATATAAAGAAGGGTTTTAAGCTGAGATATTTCTAAAATGATAAAAGAGTACAATCAATGTTTCTAGAATTACCTTAAGTGTGTTGTTTTTTTTTATTAGAAATAGAATTTTGGAGTAAGATAATTACTATTTTTTACTAGAAATAGTATGACATATAACATAATTTTTTTATTTTTTTATTATAGATATTTATCATTTACCTTGTATTTTGAGTATAATAACAAATCTGTCATTGATCGTCCTCAGCTTCTCATTTCTAGAAATACTAGAAGGAACATGGCCCGGACCCTACATTGTCAAATTTGTGGTGTGAAACTGAAAATCATATCGAACCATATCAAAATGCTCGAAGCTTCTGGGTATTAGAGCATCACAAATCAGTTCAGACGTTAGTTAGTAGTTTAATCGCTATTAGTGTTTCAATAATCCTTGCTTATTTGAGATGTTCCATTACTATATCAGTCGTCATTATTTATTTAGATTACTTTAGTTTAGTTCTTTTAGGAGTCTTATTATTTCTCCATATGTCTATTTAATATCTTTCTTGCTTCCGGCAAATATTCAGTCTTTACACTTAGGTCACTATTATATTATTATTATTACACTAAATAGCAGTTTCTATCTGTGAGTGCACTATGTCATTCAAAATGAAAACACCTAGCTATAGGCTAAAGAAACACTCCTAACAAATCAAAACAATTGAGCATTCTAATTACATGTGAAAAATATCTTTTGTGCACATCATTTTGCTTAATAAGATACTTTATCTCTACGATGTGCAAAAGATACAAGTACATTATCAAAAATACTATTAGATGTATAAATCTATGTATCTTCGAACGCGTGTTGATTCATCATTTCAATGAGCTAGAACTACATTCCACGGCTTGTTAGCCAACCTTGGCTATTCCAAAAAATACATAGCAAGGAGGTATTTTGAGGTACCTTAAAAAAGCTAGTAAAAGCCAATCAGCTGTAAAGAGGGCTGCAAAAATGAAATTAGAGAGCTTTAAAACAAAAGATGCATCTGTCTTACCTAGGAAAAAAATTGACAGAGAGAATGTGCAAATTTGTAGATAAATGAAATAGTTGACAACTTCAAACGAATGAAATATCAGAAATTAGTAGAAATTGTGTCAGCATCTCAACTGTTTGGTTTGTTATGAAGTGAAGTAAACTAAAAGTGTCAATTGTTTTTTGTAGATAACAATAACCAATCATCCATGTACGAATCAAATGTTATAGATATAGGCTATAAATCATAGAATTTGATTACTCTTATTAGATTTTCTCCCCACTCTTCACATATACCAGTTACCCATTGCTATGTTCAACTAAAATAGTGAGCAAGATGCAAAACAACAAAAATCATACTATGGTTCTTGGCCATCACCATTTGGTACACATTAATTATCATAGCAGATGTACCATTTCAAACTTGTGAAATGTTTTTTGTGAAAGATAAATATACCCATACAATTCAGGTTCTTCTATTACTTCCATTAAAGTACCAGAAGGTAGAGGAAAGATCTATCTGAAGTCTTACTACCTTCAAAGCTTCTTATGTTTCTCTCCTCTTCTTTCTCAAATAGGCTATCTTGTCTAAGCATAATCTTTATTCAAACTTTGCAGCTCGACATATACATTTTGCTTATCATTTTTTTCGATAGTTTGACCCTTCTATGAAAGGTGTACACTTTTTTCTACACCCATGTAAAACATAATTTTTTTAAAGATAAAAACCTTATGTGTTCACTTGTATATCTATATAAAAACAGACAATTTTAGCATACATCATACTAACTTTGTATGAAAATTGAGCAAGAGTCTCGCATCTTGGGCACTCTTTCTTGTGACATTGTTGTACCAACTGGGCTAAAAGATCAAGATTTTCAGCAAGACCACGTCTCAACGTTCTTTATTATTTTTGTATAAAATGTTTCTTTTCTTAATTTAGAAGACCTGGCTTTCTGATTTTCTAATAGCTAATATCTGAACCTGGATCATAAAGCTGTCATCACAAAATCACAAGACAATCAAACACCAGAAGAAAATAAAACGCACACTGTATATAAACATAAGAGAAATTATTTGTAAGTTCATGAATAATGTCGTAATGTAATAGCTCTTCAGAATAATACGGCAGTGTAATAGCATTTCACTTCCCAAATTTTAAATCATACCTATCAATTGGCATCTCCAAAATTCCAAAAAGAAAAATAGTAAAAGTAAAATAAAGAACAAAACATGTACAGAAATACACTTTCAATGTTTTTAATGATTATTTTGGAACAAAGAGGAAAGACCATATACAATTAGTTAATCAAAAAAATGAAGCTTTAGCTGTTTAAAATTTTAGACAGTAAAAAAGACAAAGCAGATATTGAAAGCAGAGGGGAAAAGTTCACATACAACATCCTATTACTTAGTAGGAAAGCAAAGTCCAACTATTACTTACCTTATTTAATTTGTCATTTTATTATTATTAATATTTAGTATCATTATAACTGCTTTGACTAAATAAGGATTTTAATAATGTGTCTTTAAATCATAATCTAGTCCAAAGTGGGGGAAGAAGAGAAGCAGACATAATAGACATATCTGTTGTCATTCTCCAAATTAGCAAAAGAGAAAATCCCAAGAGTTATTCTGAGAATCCTCAATTACATTCTAAAAATATGAATATTAGACAACTTTAAGCTCAAGATTACACACTGAGAAGGGAAAAAAGCAATTGAAAAAACTACCCAACGAAAAGATGCTGAATAATCATATCTCATAAGTAGGTTGTTAAGGGGAGATTTCATCAAACACCTTGGTTGTGTAAAGTTCTTCCTTCAAATTCAGATCTCATAAAAGCATTTGAACACACATTCAAAATGCAAGTATAAAGTCTACAAATAAAACATGAAGAGGAAAATTCAATATGAATAAATCTTATCCAGAAACGTCAAAATAAAATGAAAAATGTATAAAGCCTAGAGAACTTAAGAAGTAAAACATGGCTCCCAAGATGAAATCGAGCAAAATCAAAGGTCGGTAATCCCTCTCAAGTAGAGACTCTTCTTAAAAAAAATTAGGGACCACATTCTCCATCAACTTTTTGAACAAACGTAAGCAATTTCTTGTTCTTTTGGATCAACAAAAGGCAGATAAATCACTGACCTTTTTATGAAGAACATATTTAAATATCTTATAACCAGAAAAAGCAATACACATAACAGAAAAAGTCACATTAGTTGAAAATCGAGAAAAAAAGATCAACCTTTCTTACAAGGTTGTTGTAGTTCTCCCAGCTATTGCTAAGAAAAGCGGATTTTGCACCTCACAGACCAGCTTTGTGTGGCTTGTGCATAGAAATATACATTTTGCATTATCAAGTTAAGGAAAAAAATAACTGTAATAACTTCGAAACTAATGTTATAACCTTTACAACGGGCTATATAACTTACCTCCTTTAGTTGATAGTAGGACTTTTTTGGGGTGCGGGGACGAAAAATGAAGAAAATAGTGAAAAATTACAGAAATAGTATTTTTATTCAGAGTATTTTGCTATCACCTGTTTCTCCAAATGATGGTTATTAAAAAAAAGTGTCAAACACATGCTATTACTTCAATCGATTACTCTCACTTTTAAGTGTTGTTGTGTCATTCTTCTATGGTCTTATCATAACAGACAGTAATATAGATGTAAGCTTTATTTTCCAGGATCATTGTAGATTCCAAATATATTGGGATTCATATTAGGTTTACTCCAAATGAGGCTCTCCGTAATATACACCACACCAAATACTGAAAAACACACAAAACTCATTATTGTAATTTCTGGTTTCCATTTAACAGTGGTAAGAAACTGATATACAACAGGATTATGTTGCTGTCGAGATAGAGGCACAAAAAAAGTTATTATCCCACTCATCCAAATCAACATTGAATTTCATATGTGACAACAAATAGGAAAGATATTCTATCACCAAAAGTTGAAAAAAAGAATGTATGCGTATCCAGCCACCAACAAACAAATCACCTTTGTCAAATTAATAAGAAATTAAAAAAAGAAGAAGCAAAAACTCTTGTTCAGTAAACACAGAATTGTCAGTGTCTTCTCTATCATAATAAGGCTATAAAAATGAAGTTGTCAAAAAAAAGATGAATATCAAACCCAATCAAATATAACTATGTACAGAAATCAACTAATCCCATATGGTTAAGGAAAACACGGGTTTGAAATAACTCGAAAGGAAATGACACATTTCTTCACATGTAAATCACTCATTAGTAAGCACAACAACAACAACCTTACACAACAATATAATCAATTATTGTCACAAGTACCAGAATTTTCAAGAGATGGTTGTAGATACCAGACAATGTGAAAACATAGTGCAATGTCGGTAATGTAAGGTACATCAATCAAATCACAAAAGCGAAGAAGAACGTTCTTTTCTATATTATAGAAGTGAACAGATGGAGTCTGAATTCAGCTACAAAAAGCTGTACCCTCTGCAGCATTGCAAGTATCTTAGGATTAACCGATTAAGTAGAATGAGTTGCAAACTTAAAGAGCAGATTATAAGAAAAAATGGGGAAAAGACACTAATTGGGATCTTGTGCAACTCAGGCATAATGTATATATCTAGCAGGAGATTATCTGAAAGAGTAAAAAACTAAAATTAAAGCAAAAAGGCACAAATATTCAAAGAATTCAGAAGTAATTGGTATAATACCAGTGAAGAAAGGCAAAAAAATTCTGGGCACCATCATGCATGATGTCTTTTGTGGTATACACTACAAGAAAACTGCTTATTAGAGACCAACGTTTAGTGACCGGGTTAAAATCTAGTCTCTAAAAAGGTACTTATAGGGATGAGATTTTTTTCTAGTCTCTAATTTCTATTTTTATTTTTTGAGTTTGTAAAAAGATAAAATTCCCGTCTCTAAATCTATGTTCAGCGGAAATAAAAGGTCATATGCAAAAATTCATTTATTAATTAACACACTCCTCTTTTTTCTACCCAAAATGAAAACCCATATTCTCCATCGAGTAAAATCCCTAAAAATTGGCTCATCCTAACTTCTCACCCAAAGGTTTTCGACTTTGAAGTGGCTAGAGATTTACAAACTAGATCTTCGGCTTTTCTTTTTGGGTTTCTAAACAGGTTGGTCGATTTTCTTCAGCTTTTTGTTTTTCTATTTAGAACACTAATTTTTTTTTCTTCGTGTTATTGATTGATTATTGAGAATCATACTCTTCTATACTGGTTCTTCTCAATACTGATAGTTTGGTGTGAGGGCCGAAATTAAGAGTAGTGGGTTTGATGTGAGGATGGTAGCTAGGGTTATATTTTTAACAGGGTTGGGAGGCAGAGGATATGGAAATGAAAATATCATTTTGAATGCAAGCATGAACACCATCTTGTGATTATGACCGAGAATCCTCAAAGAACAACTTACTGTGTGAGCGAGAATCCTCAAAACATACAAAAAAAGTGGATTGTCAGGTTTTATTCATAAAATTGAAAAGATCTTTTCAGTTAATATTTTTTTCATGATATATCATGAACATAAGTGAGTAGTATTACATGGCTTGTAGAATGAAACATAGCCCCTAATGTTTGAGTTCCAGAGTTACTTTCATTCGTATTTCTAGTACTTAATGTGTGCTCTATTAATCTCCTATCCAACAATTTTAGGTAAGGCACAAGTATTTTTGATTAAATTTACTATAGAGAATGATTTACAAGAAAAAATGTATATCGTGTTACTTGAATCAAGCAACAATATATTAATTTTGAACTCAAACTTCTAGCAAGGACATAAAGTTGTATGCAATATGTAGCTAAAATTTACATAATAATGTCATGTAATTTACAGGTAATTTAGTTATCTCCAAGTTTCATAAGATTAGAAGGTATGGTCAGACTTACTTACTAATTATATTTTTCATTCTGATGATATTACTAATGGAAGGCTGAATGAGTACTCTGCATAGGTGTGTGGTCATATTTATTCAAAAATAAATACGGTCTCTACTTTTAGGTAATGTAGTAATACTGCAACAAAGACAAACATGGAGAATTATCAGAGGTTTCAACAAATTGTGTGATGCTCTTTGTGTTATGATTTTATTTATGTTATTTGCTCAATATCTAGCTCTTGAAACTGTTGAATATATGATTAACAAGAACTCTACTCGTTCCTGTAATTACATTCTTGAAGTGGTATATGAAGAAGTCTTTCCTTGAATTGTTTAGGTGAGTTTAGTCACCATGACATGCCTTGAATTTGATGTTTAGTAACTTGTCAAATCTGTAAATGCTTACATATATTCTGTAATGAGTGTGAACTTATTGTCAAGATCCAAGATGCATTTGATTACTTAATGATTGTGAAAAGTATATATTGTTACTTGAACAATAGTTTCACAATATGAGTAGGTGATTTATATTAATCTATTTTTGAAAAATGTAATGGACTATATATGAAAATGACATGCATTAAAAGAGAAGGAAGAATTTGATACAGTGGAGTGGATAGTCCACATTCACTCGTGAATATAGTGAAATTCAATGTTTGATTTAAATGAGGTTTCATAATAAATCTGTACAAAATATCCACCCTTTCTTAAATTCAAATAAGGTGTCTAAATATTGAAGAAAAGGAGGGGTACACAACTCGGATACAACGGACAAACATGGATTGTATTAGATTAGTATGTTAGCCTTTTCCCTTTATTAATTGGTGGAGTGGAGGTTTCAGTTTTTGGCTTCACAAGTTGAGTTAGAAATGAAGAGCTGGATTGTTTTAAAATATTTTTTATCTTGTATTTCATTATTTTCTTTCTCTCTGTGTTTAATCCTTATGCTGCTAAATGATATTTTCTGAGCAAAAGTCATGACACACAAGCCTTATCCAAGAACAACTAACAGATCATCGTAATCTCTCTATGACACCATATGAAATACTTGCAACCCGGAACCTCTTTCAGCTAGTCATGCATCCATTCTTTTTTCCCTTTTATATAAATTAATCTACTTAAATAATCAATAAATTTGGCTATTTAAACTTTACTGTCATGTGGTTCCTTTTTTTGAGCTACATTTTACTATTTTATATTGATATATATATAATAGTCAAGTAGATTTGCTATGAATGTGTGTTAACATGGCTGGAAGTTTGATACCACAACTTTTTTTCCCTTTCATATTTGAATTTAATCTTAGTTAGAAAAAAAAATAGAAAGAGCTTTTCCATTGTATCTGATCCTGTTCGTATGCGTTTTAAAGAAATTCGTTTTGTCGTCTAATTCGTCTCACTATGCTAACAGTTGGCAGTATAACTTTGTCATAGTTTGATCAATGACTTGGTAAATTTATACACACGTGAGTTAGCTCTTTTATTATCTCATTTGTCAACTTGTTAAGTTTTTTATTTCTTAATACATCTACTTGCCCTCAAAGTGTATATCTTATTGGCATGTCTCTATCTTTATTAGTTGATTTGTAATAGACGTGATCGAGAAAGCTACTTTAAACAAGAAATCTTGTCTGCAGCTGTTCAAGACATTGATTTTGAAGGCTGATTTATTCATGTTGAGCATGGAATTGATATAGTGACACTCAAAGCTAACTGTGGTGAGTGCTTATAGTACTGTTAGATACAAACGTACAAAAAATATTTGAAAAGTTTTCTTCTAAATTTATATATCATGTATCTTTTGCAAGCCTTGAAGTGTTTAGTTGAACAAGTCAAGATACAAGTTGTCAAGTTTCATACAATTTTCTAGTGTTAGGTGTAAAATTTACATCTTTTACTGCAAATGTTATATTTCTTGAAGGGATTGTGTTAACAATACAATGACAATATTGTTGTAATATAGTTCTGCTGATGAAATATTAATCCAAAATCTATTCAGATGTGTTTGATTTTCTATTATAAGTTTTATACCATTGTAGAGTTTTGGGATTGAAAACAGATTAGGACCAAAATTATAGTCCCAAAAATCACATCCAATGACCAGATTCTCTTGTCAGTAACAAAATTTTAGGACCGTAAAATTGGTCCCTAATGAATAATAGGGAACATAATTGTATATCCTAATGATGCTACAAATTGTGGAATAGCGACCAGGATTTTGGTCCCTAAAAATGATTTTAGGGACTAGATTTTTACATGTCCGTAAACGTCTTTAGGGACCAGTTGAGAAATCTCGTCGTTGTTGGCTTATAGCGACCAAGCCAATAGGGACGGGTGGCGACCAGATTTTTCTGGCCCCTAACGTGTTTTTTGGGACCAGAAGTAGTCCTTTAGGGACCATATTTCCCTTCGTTAATAGCAATTTTTCTTGTAGTGATAACTAATCCACAATTTCTTCAATTCAAACCTTCAGCATCTCAAATAATGAGCAAAGCTTAATATTCTCTGATAACAAATGAAAACGAACTCCCAAAATCTCAATATAACAGGCTCCATCTTGAAATTTAGAATCATGATCAAATGAAACTAACAGAGTTCCCTATTGAATTTTAATTAGTCCCTTCAATTTGAGGCATCTAAAGGTAGAACATGCAAGTAAAAATATTCACAACAAACTAATAAGAAATCAGAAAATCGCCAAAAATTTGGATTCAAAATTTCCAACAGAAACTACATCCGTACAGATGAAAATTAGGAAATACAGAGATGAGAAAAATAAGACAACAAAAATCTTTCAAAGAAAAAATCAGAAATTTTACCTTTACCTTTAGATGTAGAAAGAGAGTGAATTGGAAGAGACATGAGATAGAATTGGAGAGCAGTAATTGTAAAGGATATACATATATAACTTTCTTAGGCTATAGCTCCATTGCCTCCAAGAACCAATATATATTCCCTACTTGATAAGCCAAGAAACTATAGAGAAAAATGGAGTACATTAACATTTTGCTAGGACTGTTATATCTCTGGATTTTGGTGTGGGGAGTATGGATTTCACTTAGAAGAAGCAAAAGAGTTGCACCAGGTCCATTCCCTTTGCCTATTATCGGAAATCTTCATTTGCTTGGTCATAAACCCCACATATCACTTACTCAACTCGCAAAAAAATATGGTCCAATTATGAATCTCAAATTTGGGCAAATAAACACAGTCGTCATTTCCTCGTCCGTCTTGGCAAAACAAGTGATGCAAAAGCAAGATTTAGCCTTTTCCAATAGATTCGTTATTAACGCTCTCCGTGCCTGCAATCACAATGATTTCTCAGTTATATGGTTACCTGTTAACAACTCTCAGTGGAGAACGCTTCGTAAAATTATGAACTCTCGCATCTTCTCAGGTAAAGGGCTGCAAATTATTTGCAGTTGAGTTAAATTTGAGCGGAATAAAATGAGTCTGGACTCCTGACCCAATTATTTAACACTAAAAATTAGGGTAGATTGTAATAGAATGTATGCGTCCACTAATAGTCAAGGATCAGGTCCCTCCACAAAATTTAAGTGCAGAGAGTAAATAACTCAAGGTAAAATAGACATAAGAATTTTACGTGGAAATTCTCTTGCTCAAGAGAGGAGAAAACTATGACCTGTCTCACAGGATTTCAACCCAAATTCCATTTCGTGACAAAAAATAGAGCACAATTTCCGATTACAAACCCTTGTAACCTAGGAATTAAAACTCTTTAATCCCTTCCCTTTATTGTAGCAACTCTACTACAAGCAATAACTCTATTGTCCACTGAACCAACTAAATCTAGTTGATTTAGACTTCAACAACCCGACATAGCCAACTCCAGCTAAGAATAAAAAAGCTCAACAAAAACTTCAAACGATCCGATTCTTTTATAGCTTAAGAATAGATTTTACACGGTTATCCATTGAAATATAAACCCTAGCAACAACTAAGAACAATGATAATTTTATATATCTTGTCCTCCGGCTGTTCTTGAGCAATATTCCGTTGAGAAAACTTTTGCTTTTAAAAAAAATCCTTCTTTTTTTTTTTGACAAAAACTTGCTTTGTGTCAATGGAGAATAGACATATTATAAGATAGGCACAAATACACAAAGCAATTCCATTGACTGAGAGTCTATTATACTGTGGGAGACGCGCACCAACCACAACACATTTTGCAGATGCAGGATTTTGGAAAATTGTTGTTTTTATACGAAACTCTGAGTTTCGTCAAGAATCAAGTCCAAAGTTTATTTTCAATCATCAAAACTTGACACTCAAACACAACTTAAAATAACAATTTTCCCCTTTTTGATAATGTCAAACTAATACTCAGCCTCTTCAACTTTCTTTCATGTCACGCCCCGAGCCTACACCCTGGGCGGGACTGGCACTCGAGAACCATTGCTGGCCCCAAGCGAACCCTTGGCCTGGCTTACTTACTCAGCGAAAGTCTTAAACACAAGAAATAGTCTTAAAGGATAACTCATACAAATGTCTTTAAGAAATATTAAACTTAGCCAAAATGGCAACTCAAGTCTCAACCATTAAAACAGGAAATGGAAAACTCAAGAACTAACATATGACTGTCTATGAAGCCTCTAAACAACTGAGATGGATGTCGGGACAAGACCCACG
>JAJONR010013273.1:0-18801 GCA_029582245.1 Solanum etuberosum | reverse complement strand
ATTTTGGCTAAGTTTAATATTTCTTAAAGACATTTGCATGAGTTATCCTTTGAGACTATTTCTTGTGTTTAAGACTTCCGCTGAGTAAGTAAGCCAGGTCAAGGGTTCGCTTGGGGCCAGCAATGGTTCTCGAGTGCCAGTCCCGCCCAGGGTGTAGGCTCGGGGCGTGACAGTGTGAGGCACTTCTTTTGAGTGTGTGAAGTGAGAAAAAAAAGCTGATGTGTCTGATTGGCACACTTTAACACACTTAACGGTAATATTCTTCCCCTTTTATTTATCCAACCCTAGATTCTTGCCCTTTTTTTTATTTCTCATCTCTTTCTTCTCCACATCTCACCATTGTTGTTGCTACTGTGGAGATCAAAAAAGTTTCTTCATTCATCTTTTTCACAACGAAGGAAATGTCCAATTTATCGATTTCAACTTCTTCAGATGCTAATGTGTTCTTTCGATGTGGGGTCAATGCTGAATTGAAAACCTCATGGACACAACTTAATACAGGACGTCGATTTTTTTGCTGCAAAAACACAAATGTAAGCTTTTTATCATTATTTTAATCTGGTTAAACAAATCGCTAATTATAGTTTAATTATTTTGATAATTTGTGTAGAGAAAAGGTGGATGCGATTATTTTCGATGGTACGATGATGAAATACCGCCTCAAGCAAAAAAGATCACATGAGGTCTATTGAAAAGAATCAAATCCTATGAACAAGAGAGGAAGCGGGCAAGAAAGATCAGGATCATATGCGTTATTGCACTCGTGATTTTCACTATATGGAAATATTTATGTTTGTAGTCTTAGGAGTGATTGTATTAGTAGTCTTGTGTTTCTGTTGTACTGATTTTGGATGAAGGAATGGAGATAAGTTGTTCATTAATCTATCATATTTTTCTTGTTTATTCACCTCTATTGTATTGCCTTATTTCTATTCCTCTTATTCACCTCCAAACAACAATAACCATTTACCAGCATTATAATACTAAGTGAACAACACAACAAAATTAAGCTCCAAACAAGCATGAATGATCAACAAAAAATTCTTGGCATTTCCTTGTAAGAAAATCCACATTTAAACCACTAGTTATAGTGTACATCAAAAACACCACAAAACATATTAAAGCAGTCTCAGTATTGTTTTCTACTTGCATTACAGATTCAAAATAAAACAACCCCTAAGTGTACATCAAAAAGACCCAAAAACATATTAAAGTAGTCACATTAATTTTTTCTGTTCTTGCTCTTGTTGCACTAGACGTTTGCAGATCCATCCCCTTTGGACTTACTTATGCGTTGTAATTGTGGAGTGGTGACAACATCTTTACCCTTTCATTTCAGTCCACGGGGCTTATAACCGATATCAATGTGTGTTGGTGCTGCACACATGAAAACAGCTGGAGTAACAACTCTTTCACCTGCTATACCAGGATGTATACAAGGAACTAAAATAAGTATTATCAAAGTAGATTATAAATAATTGAAGTTGGTTATGTGCTTACATTTAATATTAGTCTGCCATTTATATCATCAGTGTAGATGCCAAATCCCACAGCCTTAGGCCTTTTGTTTACTCCTGTTGATGTTGATGCTCCTTCTCTTCCCCTACCTCTTCCTGCTTGTTGATCTCTTGTAACAGTTGAAGTATCATTACAGATAGAAGTTGATTGTTGGCATGAGCTGACATGTTGTGATGGTCTCCAGGTTGGTGGCTGGCTAGAACCTACAAGTTGGCTTGAGCTTGGTGGCTAGCTAGAACCTGTAGGTTGCCTTGAGCTTTGAGGCTGACTTGAGCTAGTAGGTTGGCTTGAGCTTGCAGGTTGGCTTGACCTTCCAGGTCCAGATTGGGTTGAGCTTCCAGGCTGACCCATTTCAGAAGATTTAATAGTGTAAATAAGAAAAATTGTATTGCATTTTATCTATTTAATTGAAGTAATCAAAGGTTGCTTGAGTATTACCACATATTTACAGGCTTTATTATTGTGGCCTTGTTGATGACACTTGGAGCAAGTCATTTTTACACCTCTCATGGACAACTTTTCATACATTTATTCCACATCGTCCTCAGTGCACTGCTATCCATATAAACCCTCTAGGCCATTGCATCACCACTTTCTCCGTCTTAGACTTTTTCGACTACTTCGAATGAAATGTTGTGGGAAAGGGGTTAAACTAACCCCTTTGACTTTCTTCTGCATTTTGGTGGTCTGTCAGGCATTTGTTTTGGTTCAGGAGGCTCAATCACTATATCACTAGTGTGAGGCCACATTTTCATGTTAGGTATTGGCTGGATAAAGTAATTATAAGCCTTCATGAAAGTATCTTTTCTATACCAATGTACAACATGATCTTCAGGGTCTTGGACTGCATGCTGATATGCCAAAACAGCATGTTGGCATGGTATGCCTCTCAACTGCCAGGTTCTACAAGTACATGTCTTCTTTATGATATCAATAATATTCCTATAATGACCATCTAAAATTTCATATCCAAATTGACCATTGAACCTAACTTGACAATCTCTAGCATAATTTTTGTTTTCTTCAAGTACTAAACTTGCCATAGGAGAAATGTTTGATATCCAAGTGTCAACAAATTTTCTCATCTCAACATTTCTATCCATTATCTTATGTCTAATCTCCTCTAGCATGGTGATAATTGATTTATGTCTAGCAGCTAATATCCAAGAATTAAATGTCTCACACATATTATTCTCAACAATATCACACTTAGCATGCTCCTTAAAATATGCTTTACACCATGTCTTTTTTTCATAATGTAACAAGTCCCCACAAATGTTCTTACCAAGTTTATTAAGTTTATCCATTTCATCTTGAAATTTTACCTCAAAACTTGATTTTGCACATCTCCAGAATTGTTTTCTTCTTTCTTCTCCTCTCCAAGTCTTCTGCCAATTGGACCAGATGTGTCTAGCACACATCCTCTGCTCACAATATGGTAGCAACTCCATTATGGTTGCTACAAAACCCTACATATCATAATAATTAAAATTTATGACTAGTAATAATTAAATAAGTAGGCAATGAGATCAAAATTAAAGAATTAACATTAAACTAACTTTTTGCATATCAGACATCACAGTCAATCTATGTCCAGTGCCTAAGTTTAGATCTTGTATCAAGAAGTTGATGAAGAAACTCCAACTGTGCTTTGTTTCTTGATCAACAACTGCCCAAGCAACTGGAAACATTTATTAATTTCCATTCCTACCAATTGCAACTAATAATTCACCCTTGCAAGCACCCTTCAGAAAGCATCCATCAAAACCAATGATTTTTCTACATCCTTCCAACCAACCTCTCTTTAATGCATCAAAACAAACATAAAAGTAAACAAAAATATTCTTTCCTGGAGTAGATTCCCTGTCTGTCCTCACCCAACATAAACTACCAGGATTAGTCTGTTTTATCATGTCTACATAATCACACAACCTTGCAAACTCCATCTTCCAATCACCCATAAACTCCTTGAGAATCATCAGTTTTTCCCTCTAACAAAGATTTCTTCCAACATACAATCTTGTCTTCTTCCTTACCAACTCTTGAATTTCCCACAACTTTATATAAGGTTGAGAAATTATTTTGTCCCTAAACTTATTTGCAATAAAGTTAGATGTACACAACTTGCTCTTGGTTGTGGTAGGGCACTGATGAACAGGATAGTAATTCTTAACAATAAAGTCACCAGAGTCTTTGTCTAGACTAGCATATAACAACCATTTGCATTTCTTATGCTGACATTTAACTCTGACTCTATTTTTCATTAGGCCTCAATTTTGATTTGACTTTATATTCAACAGCATACTCTGCCACAACCTTTCTAAATTCTTTGGCATTTTCAAATATCATACCAAGCTCAAATATAGCAACTACACAATCAAGATCAAATCTTACCTTTTTACTTTTTCTAGCTGGTAAATCAACACTTTCCACAGCTTCAGGATCTAATTCACCCCTACTGTCATCACTATCCAATTCTGAACTATCAATATATTGTTCATCTCCTCCCAATCTTCCTACATACCTAGCAGCCTTGTTCCTTCCAATGTCTTCAATCCTCTATCAACACCAGCTACTCCAAGAGTTATTTCCTCTGTAGGAACAGGTTTTTTCCTCTGTAATTTGGTTCTCCTTTCATTTCTAAGAGTTCTTAACTCTTCATCAATCTCTGAGTCATCATCATCTGGAATAGCAAACTCTTGTGAATCATCACTAATATCCCAATCTGTTTCAACATCTTCAAGATCTGATGCATCATCTACACCAACTCAACATTAATATTATCAGATTGGGCAGCTCCTTGTTGTAACCCTTCATCCACACCAACTTCAACATTAATATTCTTAGATTGGGCAGCTCCTTGTTGTAATCCTTCATCCACACTAACATCATGTAAGCTTTCTACCTCCTCCACATTAATATCTTGTGAGTTTTCTACCCCATCCTCATTAACACTTTCACCAACTGTTGGCCCACAAAGATAACCTGTAGGGACCCCATCTTTAACAACCTCTACCTCATCCACAACATGTTGAACATATAATTCCAAAAAGTCACCATCACCTAGGTCTTATATAAGGTTTAGTAAGCTGAAATCGTTATCCACTGAGATAAAGTTATTGATTGTAGGGTCTTTAAAATAAAACCCACCCACAGTAACATACCCCAGATCTCTAGTATAAAAATCATTAAAGAAAAGTGGTCTTTATCGATACCTAAAAATTCCACTTCACTTTCCTCTATGTAAGTGGAACCTCCACCAGATGTGCCTTCCACAAATTTACCACCATGGTGAAAGCGAGTTACTATAATAATATCCATAAGATTTTCTGGAAAAAAAAATTCAAATATACCCGATAAATTACTGACAAGAAAACCCTAAAAAATTCAAACTTTATTCACATATGTACAAAACATCATCACTGTAGTAATATACAAAATAGACACTATATTTAAAGGAGAAATTGACAGCAATAGTCATAGAGATTCGAAAATGAACTTACTTCACAAGATTGAGCACAAAATCTCCTAGCTTTCTCGAATCAGCCTACAACAAGAGTTATTTTCTTGAATCGACCACGCCTTAGGAAGAAAACATGAAGATTATTGATCAACTTTCTTGAATCGACCACATATTGAGCGGGAATCAACGAAGAAATATCTAGGGTTTTTTGGAACACGTTTTGGGGATTTTTAGAAATGACTGAGGGGTTGGGTGTGGAGTTGTATGTTTTGTCATGTGTATTACCACGTAGGATTAGATTATCCACGTAGGAGATGTGTAATATCACGCGCTCCACCTTAAAATAAATGCATCAAACAATAAGTGCCAAGTCAGCCAGGTGTGTCTGATAGGTACACTTTTCAAGTGGTTTAAGTGTTCAATAAGAAGGCGTCCTTGTTAAGGTGTCTATATGGAAAATCCTTACAAGTTCAGGGGGTCGCTTATGCGTTCTGCCTTTTAAATATAAACAAGTCTAAATATAAAAAGAAAAAAAAATCAACTTAAAAAAGAAAAGAAATTATATACCCTCCCCCTCCACCCCCACCCCACCGCAACCCACCCCACCTCTCCCTTTCTTCTCTTTCCCTGATAGTTACCTCTGTCCGCCATTTTTAATTCTCCATTTTGAAAAATTGAAGGTTTTAACATATATTAAGTATGAATTATTTTTTTCTATTCCTTTTTTCTTATTACTGTTTAAATTGATAGTGTTTTCTGGAAAGATATGTTCTTCCTTTGTTTATTTTAATTTCAAATTATTTTTTTCTGTTTTTGTTCGATTTGTGAGGAAGAAGAGGTGTGGGTCGGGGGAGGTGAAGAGGGAGAGAGAGCATATTTGAATAGTGGTCTCCATTTTTTTCGGTAAAAAAAAGTGGACTCCATATTTTCCGGCAAAAAAAATGTAGATGATGATCTCCATTATCCGGTGAACTATGATGATAATCTCCATTTTTTTCCGGTAAAAAAGATGACGAGGTTGTTCTACATCTAAAATTTAATAGTACAAAAAAAAGGAAGAAGAGGAAATTTGTTTAAAGAAAATTGGTGGTGGATTATTGTGGAGAAGTGGTGGAGTGGTAGCGGGGTCTGTGGTCTTGAAAGAGAGGAAAGAGAAAAAGATATGTTATTTTTTTTAAAAATAAAATAAAAACTTAAAAAAGAAAAGGGAAAATATTAATATATTGATGTCACACGCCCTCCAAAGTGTGCATTACACTTTTTGTGCCACGTTTGCATAAAGTGTCTAAGTGGTTTAAATTTGAGAGAGTACAAGTGTTCAATAGGTACAAGTCATAGTTGAGGTGACTAAGAGAATTATGTGGACAACTTTAAGGGGCCATAGATGACTTAAGACAATAGTCTTCTCTTCTTTCTACCTTATTATTTAGGGTCTCGGGTAGAGGCGAACTCAAAATTTGAAGGATTGGGGTGCATCAATATCACCTAAGCTCAAATATGAATTCTAAGCTAAACTTGAAATAAAAATAGTGAAAAAAAGGCTTTAGCTGGATTAAAACTCTGGTCTCGATCGAATCTTGATTCAAAAGTTAGATCCTGGATCGGAATCGAGGTCGAGGGTCGAGGTCAGATCTCGGGTCGGATGTCGAAGTCAGATTTCGATTCAAAAGTTGGATCTATAGTCGAATGTCATGTTGGGTCTCGGGTCGGGGGTCAGGTCTTGGGTCTCGAGTCGGGTGTCAAATTCTGGTTCAAAAATTGGATCTCGAGCCAGATGTTAAGGTCGAGTCCATGTTCAAAAGTCAAGTCTCAGTTTTGATATCAGATCTCGGTTCGGGTGTTGGGTCTTGAGTTAGATGTCGAGATTGGGATCCATTTCAGTCATCGGGATTGGGTGTCGATGTCAAGGTTAGGGTCATGTCTAGTTTCAATGTCAGGTCTCAAGGAGGAAGTTTGAATTAAGCCTCGAGTCGAGTGTTGGGGTCGGATCCCAAATTGGTCATTGCGATCATGTCCAGGTTCGGGTGTCAGGAGCATATTCTAGTTCGAATGTCAGATCTCGAGTGAGGATGTCTCAGTTCGGGTCACAGTCAAGGTCGATTTCCAGTTCGAATGTCCGGTTTCATGTCGGGAGTACATGTCAAGTCTCGAAATGGGTGTCGGGATCAGGTCTCGGGTCGAGTGTTAGGGTCGGATCCCGGTTTGATTATCAAAATCATGTTTTGGTTCGGGTGTTGGGGCGGATGCCAGATCCATTATCGGAATTAGTTTCTAGGTGAGAAACTATTTTCCTAAAAAGTATTTTCTACTCTCTAACAAGAAATAAAAGATATTTTCTAATAAAGTTTTTTCATTCACCAACCATATACTAGAAAAAAAAATTCACTCACCAACTAAACATCAGAAAATAAGTTAGAAACCGACTTATTTCCCAAAAAAATATTTTTCATCAAAAATATTTTCTATCGTAGCAAACACACCCATTTTCCTTCGTACCAAACATTTTCCTTCATACTTTTGAAATTTTAACCTAACACAAAATAATTTTAAAAAATCTTACAAGATCAAAAATTGAGAAAAAAGAAAAGAAGGAAAAAGGACAGAAAGAGTCTTTGACCAAAAAAATTATGATTTTGCCACATAATTTTTTTATAAATCACAATTTTAATATCATACTCAATTACACGAGTGTAATCACATAATTCAATCTTCATTAGTTTTAAATAAAAATTAATTTAAAAATTAATTATGTAACCTAATTAAATTTTTCCTTCAAATAAACATGTATATAAGTTTTAGTTTGTGACTAATAAATGTATATAAATAATCTGAAAAGTTATCTGCTAATTCCAATTATCAAGTAACTATTTTGAGTAAGATAAATTGTGGTATGACCATACCCAAGTTTGAAAAGTCCCAAGGACCGTTTGAATTATTTTCTCGATAAAACACATTTGAAAGCACTCAGGGACCATATAATAAAAAAGGACAAAATGAGATAGGGTGCAAAGAGCAAAATGAGATACATTAAGGGGGCAAAGTGCAAAGGAAGCAGCCCCATTTGAGGAGCGCCAAGAAGCCATTTTTGAACTTTAGAGAAGCTCTAAATTCTCTTTCTCTTCAATTTGGTGTTCATGGATCCACAGATTCATCACCATTTTCATAAACTAAGCACCATATAGAAGATGTCGTCTCTCTCTGATACTCTCATTCTATATATTTGAGTATGTGTGGATGTATATGATACTTTTATTAGTCAATTGTGTAGTAGTACTATGTAGTGAACAAATTGGAGAGAAATGCAAGTTGCAATTGATCAATGGAAGGTGAGAAGGCGAACCTTCTAGGACCAGAAGCAGCAGCAGCAGCGTCCAAGCCCATTTCCATTCTTCCAATCGATCCGTCAGAATCCGCTAATGTCAGCCGTTCCTTTACACTCTCTTCAACAACAACCACGACGTCTTCCTCCTCATCTTCTCCACCGGATTTCCTCCGTCACATTCAAGCCGCCTTCAAACGCCCTCGTCCTCGGGGTAACTATTCTCACTGTTCCACTTATGCTGCCACTACCTTTTTAGGGCTTTTTGATTAAATATCTTTTTGTCAAATATTTTTGCTATTAGGGCTTTTATCTCTAGGCTTACTGCTCTAAAGTGTAAGTGTGTAGGGTTTGTGGTGACATGTCCATTCAATTTCTGGTAGTTCTGTAATTTTGAGCTATGAAAACTTTGGCTTTGGGAGTTTTACCCTGTTGATGCCACTATCTGGTAACTTCAGTTAAGAGGAAATGACAATGGGGAAAGAAAGGCAGAAGTGCAATCTTTGCAAGTTTTATCATGTACTTGAGTTTTATCTTCTTCTTGTGGGCTTATTAGTACCAGCTTTTGCAGCTTTTTTTATGTCATCAATTTATATTGTAGGAGTTCAAGGGATACTTGTGTTTCTGTAGAGTTATCTGTCTGCTTCATTTTTTCCCTTTTCTATTCGTTGTGCTAGTATAAAAGCCACATGTGTTAGTGAGCTTGCCATATCATTATGGCATGCTTATTCCTAGTTGTTGAGTTATTAGGTTCGGTATATTTTGGGTGGAAGTCATGGAGGTACTTGATTCATCGTGGAAGTTGTCTTTTCTCATCTTTTATCTTTAGGCATTTATTGTTGAAATTGCTATTTCAGTTCCGTGAATTTGAAAGGTTGAGGCTTTAGGTTATTGAAGTATGCTTTTTTTCTTTTCTTCTTGAAGTTACTGAAGTATGTAGTTTATCGTTGAAAAGAAAACACATGGGCTCTGCTCAATTGGAGCTCTAAAGGAAAAATGCAACCGAGTTACTAGTGTAATCAAAAGCATAAAGCGCAAAGAAACTATAAGGTTCGTTGCGGCGTTAAGCACAAATAACATGTGTGCTTTAATAAAAAAAGGTACAAAGGGTGAAAAATACAAATATATAGTATGTTTAGTCCAAGATTAATAATTATAAGCATGAATAACAAATATATGAACAAAGAAATTGATTTTTTTATGATAAAGTGAAATATTAATTGTTTAGTGTTGCCCTTTCAGAAGAGGCTAATTGACAAGGAAAATTATGTCTTAGAGTTTGAACCTTAATGACGACACTGAAACACATTAAGCGAGGCGAAGCGCTCAACACGTTCTGAACCTCGAGTCAGGGATTAAATGCGCCTTTGACAACAATATGAGTTACATCCATATCTTGTCCTTTCTCGTGGAAGAGTACAGATCTACAGGAAGTTTGACAGGATTATTTGATGATAAAGTTAAAGTTGCAATTGAATTCATCACTTTGAAGAATAATATGCCTGGAATTGCGGCGCCAAATGGTATTCTTGCTTTTTGCTATGAATGAATTAGACATGTATACAAGTGTATTACTTATATAGGACTTGAAAACAATCAGAAGCAGCCATATTTTCTGATAATATTCTGAAAATGTCTTGAGGGTATAGCGCAGGGCGAATAACATATAGATTCTGCAAAGAAAATTGCACTTTGTTATTTTTGATGCTATTTCAGGTTTCCACATGAATATGCTAAAGAGCACTATTTACCTAGTTAATGAAGTTTTAAACCTAGATGAGTTGACCGATATCATGGGCTCATTTTCTTTCCACATATTTGGGTCTTCCTCTGGGTGGCCAGTATAAATCCATTGAAATATGGACTGGGGCTATTGAAAAGTTTGAGAAGAGGTTGGCAACATGGCAAATGCAATATATCTCCTTTGGTGGTAGAGACGTAGAGTACCACTTGTCAATAATGTTCTAGACAACTTACCTACTTATTTCATGGCCCTGTTCATAATGCCAACTGAGATTATAGAACAGATTGACAAGTTAAGAAGTTTCTTCCTCTGGGAAGGCAATAAAGAGGAACACAAATTTCACCTCATCAAATGGGAGAAGGTCACACAACCAAAATACCAAGGAGGTCTTGGCATTAAGAACCTTGTTGCCCACTGCAAAAGTATGATGATGAAGCGGCTTTGGCGATACAACATGGGAGAGGCAGGGCTCTGGAAGGATGTTATCATAGCTAAGCATGAAAGGCTGAATCAATGGTGCACAGATACCACTAAACTTTCTTATGGAGTGGGACTGTTGAAGGGTATTAGGATGTTGTGGGACACATTTGATCAAAATGCTTACTTTGAATTGGGCAATGGTTCACTCCTAAAATTTTGGAAAGACAAATGGCTTGGCAGTAACACTCTTCAGGAGGATTTCCCAGATTTGTTTAGAATTGCTCAAGATCCCAATTCTGTTATTACTACTAATAGAAAAGGGACCAACTGGGACATGATATTTAGAAGAAATATGCACGATTGGGAAGTGAATGATCTGGTAGATAGTGAATGATCTGGTAGATCTTTTTTGCAAGACTATAACATTGTCACATTAATCCTTAGGCAGTTGATAAGCTCAAATGGGGACACCAAAAAGGAGGAGTTTATACAGTCAAGGAAGGGTACCAACAATTGTGCTCTAGAAACCCCATGATAGATAACTGGCCACGGAAACTCATTTGGAGGACCACGCTACCACCTAAGGTCGTTTGTTTTACTTGGAAAACTCTATATGAGGCATATCTTACCCAAGACAACATAAAGACTAGCCCCCAAACAGATGCTATATGTGCAAAAAAGAGGTTGAAACCCCAGACACCTTCTTCTCCATTGTGAGGTGGCCCCTCAGAATTATGGAGTATGTTTTTTGGTCTGTTTCAATTGGATCACACCCCTCTCAGTTAAGGATGCTTATGGGAGTTGGAGCCTATGGAGAGTTGACAAAGCCATCGTGAAGATCTGGATCATGATACCTGCTTGTTTATTTTGGTGTATTTGGTTAGAGAGGAGTAGAAGATGTTTTGGTGTATTTGGTTAGGGAGTTGGAGCCTATGGAGAGTTGACAAAGCCATCATTTAGTTGGTCCAACTTGTATCCTAATGTTAATGCAAAACAACTTCAGGACTTTATTAACTCACTAGTTCTGGCTTAGATAGTTTGTACACTCAGCTCGAGTTTTTTTTGTAAACTCAAATGCCATATCTTGTAATTCTTGCATCTTCTTGATGCTGTTATTAATACCACTTGCTTTATCAAAAAAAATTGCACTTTGTCCTTCGCTCTAGGGGTTAGCTCAATTGGCAAAGGTTGAGGGATTTGTGTCGTAAGTCACAAGTTATAGCCCTGCGCCAAACTTAGTCCTGTACTTAGGTGGAGATGGGTCAAGAGGCGGCCCCATAATCCCCGAGTTTTGAAGGTTGTGGCTGACCCAAAAGGTCGGCTCTAGATGGATTTCTCGGCCATAATGTTGTGATAGCTTAAGCAACATTGTGGCCTTAGTTGTCTTGCAGTTGGATTTTGCACATGACCAGATGCCTGTACTCGCACCTCATTTCCAAGTAGCTATTGAGATGCTTATGAGCAGTATTTCAAGATAGACATCATGTAAAGAGGATCGATAGGATAAAAAAGGTGACAAGTCTTCAGAATAGTTGTGAACCTTTTAGAATTAGTCGGAGACGAAGTGGGTGCTCTGCTAGGGAATGAAGGGGATCATAGAAGCTCTCATGTTTTCTATTTTATAAATGTCCGACAGTCTTAAGTTTTGTGTTTTTTCCCTGGCACTTATTTGCTAATGATTGGCAGCATGTCATCATTTCCATTAAGCTACTAATATTGTTATATTGATATTAGTAAATATTGATTACATCTGATTTCACCTAATCTTATCACTACAACTTTCACTATCCTCCCAGTGGTGATCTTATCATCTTACAGTTTCTGTATGTAAGTTATCCTTTTCCTTTATAAATACATCTGCTGCATATTTGTTTTGTTGTTTAGAAATTGCTTTCTGTTCATCTAAAGTTGGGCCTCAAGAGCTTTTTCTCTTCTCATTTTTTGTTGTCTTATTTTGTTTCCCTTTTCCCCAAAATGTTGGCGCTTGGCCATTTTGATTCACTGCTCGGTGACAACTTTCAAAGGCAAGAGCTCTAACATGAGAATACTTTAGGTACAATGCAATCAAATGGTATTATGCCAAGGAGATCGGTAGCTCCTGTGCGGCAAGCATCAAGAGGCTCTACTGTGAATACAGATTGTACAGTTGAAGCAAAGAAAACCCAAGATGAAATTCCCCTGAGTCACAGATTAATGGAATGTATTTCACAA
Organism: Solanum etuberosum; assembly: GCA_029582245.1. NCBI lineage: Eukaryota > Viridiplantae > Streptophyta > Magnoliopsida > Solanales > Solanaceae > Solanum > Solanum etuberosum. Next base: position 6,126 of record JAJONR010013273.1, on the reverse strand, counting down.
CCAAAGAACATTGGCTCTGATACTGTAGAAGCTCAAGAGGATGCATCTATGCCACCTTCGGAGTATGGTTCCACAGTAGACGTGCATGAAGAGAATTATAATTCATTCAATAGTTTGAGAGATCAACCAAGATCCTTCGTTGGTCATAGAAGCAACATTACATCTGCTTCCTTGGGAACAGAGTGTGAGCATGTTTTATTGGCTGAAGGGCAGAAGAAGGTCCATTTTGCTGCTGATAGTACTTCCAGGTCTCAGGGTAATGTAATATGGCTCATTTATGAACTCCACTAACTTCAATGCATATGACCATCTTTTCTCTTAGACATATCTTGAGCTTTTCCGTATGTTGTCAACTGAATAATCTGTTAGTGCTTATTTATTAACTAAAGGATGTCTTACTGGATGACGTACTGCAAACTAGGTCTGCTTAGTAGTTTGCACATTATAGTACATATGCTTTATGCAGGTGTCAATGACCGAATGGTCACTGGAACAGAGGACTTGTTGTCTCATGTGAATTCACTTACATTGACAGAAATGGATTGGGATGTAGGCAATCAGATGGAGGCTGTCACTGCTGCTAGCCAAGTCTTGAGAGATCAAAATATTCATACCACCGATGTGGATGGTAACGGGAATTCCTCTCTATTGGCAAATAGAACATTAGGAGTTGCAGATCAGATTCACCAATTCAGGAACTTCTTACGGAATGATTTGAGCCACCCCATGACTCAAGCTTCAGTGGTTGGTTCAAGCTGCACTACAACTACATTGATAAACTCGACATCTGCTCCCATGCTAAACTCAACAACCTATTGTCCACAATCTCATCTTGCAAGCAACTCTATGGAGTCACTGGTGGAACATAAACTGAAATCTGAACATCTGATGCAATCTTCTTATCCTGTTCCAAAGAATGAAAACAGGCTTTCAGCTGATCAGACAGCTATTGCTGTACCTAGTTCTACCACTGAAACTGATTCAGAAGTTAAGAGACCTAATCTGGCTGAAGGGCCGAAGAATAGTATGCTGATTAAAGGTGACATGCCTAAAGATACTTCCCCTCTCGAGGATAACTCAGCCAAAGAATGTGTTACGGATATACAATCTGAAGCTCCCTTGTCAAAAGTTTCATCTTCCAACATGAAGTTGGAACCTTCTAAGTCTGAAAAGCAAGAAAAAAGTGTGGGTAGTAAAGCAACATCTTCGTCTCGTAAAAAAGGTTATGATCCTGATACATTTTTCAAAGTTAACGGAAAGCTTTACCAAAGGCTTGGCAAGATAGGTAGTGGTGGAAGTAGTGAGGTCCACAAGGTCATTGCATCAGATTGCTCAATTTATGCCTTGAAGAAAATCAAACTTAAAGGTCGTGACTATGCTACTGCATATGGGTTTTGTCAGGAAATTGAGTATTTAAAGAGACTGAAGGGAAAGAACAACATCATTCAACTAATTGACTATGAGGTACGTACTTTACTATAGCGTTCATGATTTCCATAAACAGTAACCTTTTACTGGGGTTTAACTCTATTTTATGTTTTGGTTGTAGAGGTCAGGTGATTTTTTTTCAAAATTAGTGGTATTTCATGGGTGAAACAATTGAAAACATTTTGAAGCTATCAGAAGGACGATGTTAGTTGCTAATCAGTATTATATCTTTAAACATGCTGATGGAGCATTACACGGCTTGATTTTCCTAGGATTACCTCTAGGAAAAGCTGCATACGTTAAGAATGCTTAAAAAGTAAAACACAACTACCCCTCAATCCCAACTACCTAGGGACTCTATATAAATACTTACTATCCATGTCACTCCATTCATACCCGTCTCAATCTAATAATCAATATTATAGGGTTTATAACTCTAGAAGTTCTCCACATTTTCACTACCATTCAAGTTTCTAAACGAGACTAATGATTCCTAGCTGATATTGAACCTATAGTAAAAGTATCTACATGCCTAAGTTTTAATCCCAATTAATTGATATCCCCTTATATAGATCTTTTTCTTCCACTATGCTCGGTTTTCGCTTAGTTTGCATGCATTCCAAGAGATTGTAGGTCTATTGGGACAACTTCCTTCTATGTGAATTTAGGTCTACCTCGTCCCTTTTTAACTCCTTCACTCATCATAGTTTCACACCACAAACTAGTGCATTTGGAGGTCAACATAGAACATAATCAAACTGTCTCAAGCAACCTGACCTTTAAAAAAAGAGAAGAGTTCCTTATCAAAAATAAAGGGAAAATAGTTGTATTTGCCCCTCTACTGTTGAAAAAGTTGTAACATTACCCTTTGTTATACTATCAGTTCATATATGCCCCTTCCGTCATAACAATGACTCAAATTTGCCTTCCTCCGTTAATTACATTTATTTCAGCTAGAATTTATTTTCGCAGCTAAAATCCCAAGCGAATTGCATGTTCTCTTGTAGTGATCTTCCATTAGTCTTAAATAGGCTGGACTCAAGCTAGTTAACATTTGATTTTCTATCTTGTCTCATCCAAGTGATTTTGGTATATTTTGATTTCTAAATATTCATTGTTTCCTCTGATACTTGAAACATTAGGACCTTACCAGTTATCTGCTAGTCACATACGTTAGGAGGAATACTTTATTTGTGGTTGAGTTGATTGACATGAGCCAAACTAAATGTGCTTACTTTTTTACCTGACATAGACTAGAGATTTTTTTTCTTTTGAAAAAAGACATGGACTAGAATTAATTTATGTTGTTGATAAAGTTTAGCGCTTTCCTTCATATCTTCCATTAAATAGAATTTGAAACTTTATTCTGGCATTTGTGCAAAACAAACTTTTTTTGTGTGTGTGAAAGAATGAACAAATAATGATGCATAAAGACATGGCTATGCTTCAAAAGAAATTTACTCACTGTTGAAAATGATAAGGCAGTTAACATAGGGCCGATACTAGAATGTATATATATCTGAAATGGTGACTGTTCTAATGTTCCTCAAGCTTGAAGTTAATCCATACATCCACTAAAAGCATGTTTGAAAGCAGAAATTATAATGTTCTTGAACATGTCAAGAATCCAACATATTTTCATATCCCAAGTATGTGTGCATATGTTTCTCTTTTAAGACTAATGAAAGGCCATAGCTCGAGTCCCACTAATTTAAGACTAATGAAAAAGAAATAGATGACGGGTGGATGGTTTATGTTGGTGGTGATGGTACATGTAGTAAAGGTGTTGTCATGTTGTGTGTTGGTGACTTTGAGTGGTGGTGGAAGAAGAAGGGTTGGTGTGATGAGTTGACATGCCATGTGACTAAAATGGATGGGATTAACGAAGGAAGGACAAAGTTGAGCCATTTTTATGATTGTAGGGGCATATATGGACTGATAGTACAACGAAGGGTAATATTATAATTTTTCAATAGTAGATGGACAAATATGACCCTTGTCCCCGAAAACGAAAGCCTTCTCAAGCGACCTCATATAGCTCATATATCCTCTATATATGTTATTTGCACCTTCTGACGAATGTGATTATTTCTAATCTTGTCTAATCTTTTATGATTGCACATCTATCGTAATGTCTATATCTTAATCTCTATAAACACCTTCTGACAGTCATCTTGTGCATATGTTGGATCTTAGAGGTCCAACATTCATCCCATATAACATTGTTAGTCTTACAAGTGTTTATCAAATTTGATTTTTACTTTGGTAGGTATCTTCCTATCACATAACTCTCTGATAGAATTTCTTAATTTCAACCATCTTATTTTGATTATGTTCTTTGACTATCATATCATTCTCCTCGAGCATCAAGCCTTGATGGACGAATTGTTTGTATGTAGACGCCATAGTCCCATCTAATCTCACAATAACGTCACTCTTTCTCATGTTGGCTAAACTTGCAATGCATATATCCAGTCTTACTTCTACTTATTCTAAACCTTTGTTCTCTAGAGTGCTTCTCAATTGTTCAATCTGGTTTCGTGTGTCAATTGTCTGCTAAAAGATAAAAGACAAAGAAAAAGAAGCTTGCTTTAGGTGAAGCAGTCCAACGGTGAACATCATCAAATAATTCTACACCATCAGATTGATAAGAATGCTTAGGCATTTGGAAAATTTGTTTGATTTAAAGAGAAGCGTTTGGGAGGAGGGGAGTTACTCTGGGAAAAAGTTATTTCAATTCATTAACTTCTTATACTAGCACTGATCAAAGTGAGAACTAGAACATTCAAGGATGCTAATATCAGTTCACAAATAACTTATCTTAATAGTGTACAATTTGAGTGCGGCCTGAGATTTACCACATTAAATATGCTGGAATTAGACAGCTAGTTTCAAATATAGCTATAATTTTCTCTTTCTGATACGTCTCACTGTTGGCGGCGTACATTCAAGAAACTTATAGTTAAGTTTTAGTACTGCTATATGAATGTCCATGAATCTGGAAATGAACATTTCCATGTTGAGACCCTTGTCACTCCATGGATGAGAACTAAGCAAGGAGCTTAGTACTTGCTTTTCCATAGAAAAAAAATGAAAGATCACTCTTTTTTCAAAATTGGTTTATAACAAACAATAGCGCTCCTTATATAGGAATTATGAGCTCAAAGTTTCCTAATTCCTGAGATTCTAATTATTACGACATATATCTTAATGATTTTCTTGACCATAATAGTCTTTAAGAAAATCTTACATAATACTCTTAATGATACTCCTTGATTTTGAACTCCGAAGTCCGAACATGAAGACTGTAATGAATAGTAGTATCTACATTTTAAGAAGGCTGATAGACAGATCTCCTAGGCCTTGAGAAGTTCAAATCGTATGAATTTATTAAACAGAAGTTGGGTTGCTGCATTTCTTTTGAGATCACGTTGTGATTGATTATCTCTAGATATGACTCTGTTTAAATTGCTAACTTAGCTTCCTCAACCAAAGCTATAGGCTTATCAAAGCGGTTAGAACTTATGTGCCTGCATTTAGTGTTGAGGGTTCACATCTGGGGTTTTAGGAATTTGCTGTTTAGTTTTTGGAGCAAATACTGACATCCACTTGTTTGTTAGGTTACAGATAAAAATTTACTAGATGAAGTCATGAATGGCTCGATGAGTAATAATGAAACAAGAGTCAAAGAAGATGGATACATATACATGGTTCTCGAATACGGTGAAATTGATTTGGCTCATATGCTGTCTCAGAAATGGAGGGAACTAGATGGCTCTGACTCAATTATTGATGAAAACTGGCTTCGATTTTACTGGCAGGTCAATTCTTTCTATTTTCGCCTTTATCTGCTGTTACAGATTATTTTTACAAAGTTGCTGTCATGACCTAATCTTTACTGAGGATTCATTTTCTAATCTTAAGTTATTTCATTACTACAGGTTCTTGTATAGTGTCTTATGATTAACATGTAGACAGTTTTTCTATGCCCTTGTATCTGTCTTACTTCGGCATTCAATATTAATGCCTTAATACATACTTTACCCCCTAAACTTGAAATCCTTGTAGACTTGTACAGATCTTTCTTTGCAGGCATCCTTTTACACACACCCAACTTGTATAAAGTGGAACCGTTACTCCCCTAAACCACATGTGTCATGTACATGAAGAACAACAAAATAATCACAAATAAGTTTCCTTGGTAGTAGTGATGAAGAAAAGACTTGTAGCATCCAACAGAGGTCTCAGGTTCATATCCCAACAGAGGCAAAAACACTAGGTGATTTTCCCCCACCTGTCCTAGCCTTGGTGGATACAATTACCTTGTACCTCTTGTTGGTGGCAGGTATCCTGTGGAATTAGTTGAGGTGCGCGCAAGCTGGCCTGGACACCACGGTTATCAAAAAAAGAAAAGATTGTGTTGTAGCCTACTGACCGGTAATGTGGGAGATTTTGAGTGGAAAACCACGCAGCAGCGAAATGTGCATTTTTATGGTCTTTTCGCTCTTTTCTTGGTTGATTTTTCTCCTCCTGTCTTTTTTTGGGAGTTGGGTAGTGGAGATTGCGGAAGACGTTGGATAATGACGACTGAAAATTGGGAATGGAAAATATCAGCTTGCCATTGTTGGTTGAACATGAAGGAAGAGAAATAGGTGAAATTTGGGCAAGCGGATGGTAGTTTTTTTTTTTTTTTTTTTT
>JAJONR010013272.1:0-17713 GCA_029582245.1 Solanum etuberosum | reverse complement strand
TATATATATATATATATATATATATATATATATATATATATATATATATATATTCGATTTTTGTATTAGCATTCATGCCATAAAAAATTAAAGAAAGAAGCGTTCTTTATAAAGATTTTTTCATATTTGAGACTTTTTATTGGAACTGAAAAAAATCGTGATTTTATCATATTTTTTGTTTTACATTCGGCTATTATATTAGAACTTAAATCATTTTAATTCGCACAACAAAGATATCCAACATATCTAAAATTTATACTCATTATAATATCACAATTCTTGAGATGATATATATCATACAAAATGTGGTTCTCTTCAAGCTTTCTTTCCAGCAGCTGGCACCTTTAATTAGTTTAATTCACTTTAATTTTTAATTTCTCTTTCTCAGAAAAAACGATAAAAGTCCATATTGATCATTAATGAGATGGATGAATTTATTATAAGGCTTAGACAATTATTCTTCCTTTAAATTAGCTTTCGAAGAATAAGTTAGGCCTGAGACCTAATTTCCGCTCTTCAATTTGTGTTTCTATCACTTTATTAATTGCCATCTAACAATTTTTTCTATACTTGGCAGATAGTGATAAAAACAACACTGAACACTCAAACAGACTTTTAAAAATGGCCATCTTCTCAATATAGAAAAGTTCCAAGACATCTTTTTGTAATATTAGCAGTTTTCTTTATTTAATTAAAAAAAATAAAGAGATTACCTCCACCTTCCTAATAAGTTTGATTTTTTTTTCTTTTATTTATAATACTACTATTCTTAATTCAAATGATAAAAATATATAAACCTATGGGTGTGTTTCGCATGTTCGATTAGATCAAAAAATTGAAATATATTTTCTCTCAAAAATTAAATTCCTTAAAAATTAGCAAAATAACTTCCCTGGTACTAAAGTAGAGAAAATAATTTTTACAATTGATAGTATTTCCCGTTGATTGTGTCTAGGGGTGTCAAAAATGAGCCCAACTATAGGTAACCCGTCCATAATTTTAAGGATTGGGTTCAAGATAATTTGAATTGGGTTCAATCTCAACCCATCAAGTCTTAACCCATTTTAAGAGAATCCTCAATTGAGCCCAATTTAATCTCCAATTTCAATCCGTTTTAAGACTCTTTATTTTCATTGATGTAATGTATGTTACTATATTGAAGGTATGAATTACTATCTATTTTATATCTTTTAGGATTTATCTATCCATTTGTAACTTCATTTTTTAAATTTTCTTGAGTTGAAATTCAAATTTTGGTTATAAAACTTAAATAACTATATATTAAAATTATTGAGATTAAGCGGGCCAAATTGGGCGGGTCAAGACTCAATCCGCTTTTAAGCTCATTTGAGCCCAACCCATTTGAGCTCAAAGTAAATTTGGGCAGGTCAAAACCCAACCAATTTTTATTTCAACCTAACTTAATATCTCTAATTTCAACCTAACCCGCCCATTTTTGATACTTCTAATTGCGTCAATCCTATCCTTAACACACCTAACTTGGTGTACGTAGTTTTGTACTTTTGTTTAGCCCACCCTACAGTTGCATAGATGATGTAGTCCATTTTGTTTTTATCAGAAAGGGATCAAAATTACTCTCGAATTATACGAAATAAATCACTTATATTCTTGGTTATGTTTTTGAATAAAAAATATCCTCGTTGTTATTTCAAGACATCAAAAATATCCTCAAGAGTTAACAATACCATTTTTAGTGATGTGACAAGTCATGTAGGACTAATACCTCCACCTAAGCATTGCCTGGTAGGATTCGTTACAATAAACTGGACCTTTAGTGACGACCACATCATCACAAAATTCCATAATATCGCCACTAAAAAAATTCACTGATTTTTAGGTGACAACTAGAGGCTGCAATAGCCACTAATATTTAGTGACGACTAAAAGTCGCCGATATCGAGGATGACATAAAATAATTCCTAAATGGAGCAAACTATAACTACGAGGCGATAAAACACAACTTAAAGAATCGAATGTTCAGCCTAGTCTAAGCCACAACGAATCAATCTTATCAAGGATAAGCAAGATCATCTACACCACAAGCGAGGTCACAGCCTAAATAAGGATTCTAACACCTACAATAAGCCCAAGGCTCCAATAGAATCAAGAAAGAATGGAATAACAAGAGAAAAACTAAATACCCGACAAATATCATCCGAAATTACATGAAATCTATACTAGGCATTATCTAAGAAGCTCAATCAAGAAAGTAGACCCAAGCCTACCTCAAAGCAGAACATGAGCGCTCCGAATCCACCACACACGAGCTATCCGCATCCGAAACGCCTCCGAACACCGCCAAACTATCAAATTATCAATCACAACGTCGTTACGGACGCTTTGACACTAAAATGGCAACAATCGAAAATGGACCCAAAATGGAGTCAAACGGAAATGTGGGACCCACACCAAAAATTCTAAAATTGACTCCGTAAAAAGGTTCTAAATAGCCCAAGGAGCTTATGCCTCGAAAATGGGCACAATCTGAGCTCGAAAATGGGATAAAACAGTCCATGCAAAATCTATTTTTTCAAACAAAAAAAAGATAATTAATTTTCAGTTACAACCTAATTTTCTAAAATTAATATACGCCTACTATCAATACTAAAAATATTCAAATTATTACGAAAAGAACCAAAATTACTTTTTAACTCAAATCTCCTACTATATACAATGTATTATTGTACATTTTATGCATTTACATATGATATAACAACAAAAGCATATAGTGTCTTTAAAATTCTCCTTAATCGACGTCATTTATGTTTTGTTTAAAATAATGTCCCTGTTATGAAAAAAACATAAAATCATTCTTATAATCTAATGTTAAAAGTCAGTGAAAAACCTTCAGTGACAATATTCTTATATTTTGTGGCAACTTTTGTCATCGCTAAAGACCCTGTTTTCTTGTAGTGAATTCTAGTTGGCAATGCTTAGGTGGAGAAATTAGTCTCACGTAGCTGATCATGTCACTTAAAATGAGTTGTTAACTCTTGAGGATATTTGTGGTCTCTTAAGATAATAGCAAAGGCATTTTTTATCCCAATATATAACAGAGGATATAAGTGATCTATTTCGCAAAGTTCACGACAAATTTTGACCCATATCCGTTTTTTTATTAATTCCTCTGTGAAGGTTTGTAACTTTGTATTAACTAGTTACTCAGAATTATCAGCTATATATAATATTACTCATATATATTAATTGATAACAGAAATATTGACAAACTATCTGCGTAAACAATTAAATTAAGAATAATGTAAAAAGAAAAAAATTTATCAGTATATTAAAATTAAAACCAAATTTTAGTTTACATTCTATAAGTTTTTCAGTTCATAGATTTGGTTCAATGGCTACATAAGCAGGCCACAACTTACATTTACATAATTAATTACAAATTAGTTTGGGCAATAAATAAAGGAAAACTTTCGCAAATAACCACCATAATAAATTTAATTATGGTTCATAACTAGAGTTTGCATATTTACGGATCGTAACTACAGTTTAAGCTGCATTGTTTGTATAATTGCGAGTTTGTATAATTCGCAGGTGAATTCGTATAATTCACGGGTACGTTTGAATAATTCAGTTATTTTTTTATAAACTCGAACTAACGAATTTATACAAACACAAACACTTAAACTTTAGATAGTTATACAAATTATATTATACAAAATTACATTATAAAAAAGTTATACAAATTTTAAATTATACAAACGTGTGAATTATACAAAACTAAAAAACTGAATCACATAATTATAGCTAAAAGTAGGTCGCAAATTATAATTAAGACAAACTGTAATTATATTAACTAATCAACTAGTATATGTTTACTTATCCGCATAATTTTCCAATAAATTAACTACCTGAATGAGCCGTTGATTTGAACTCAAAACAAGTACCTTTTTAGTTACGTTACCATCAAATCAAGTAATGGAGAGATAAGTATTTTATTATTAATTAATTAAAAATCACGAGTTCAAGCTAATTTAAATACAAAATTACTAAACATCGAACGTCAGATGGTTAAAAAAAAAAAATCACCCGACATATGCACATTACCACTTCTAATTGAAAAACAATTCCTATGTATCTCGTGCTCAATGAGGATTGTTCGATAAATTGAGGCAAGTGGATGATTTCTAAACCCTTGTTAAGTGCATAGAATCGTGTATTTCCTTGTGGTATGTGTTGGGGAGTAATGGGACTTGGTGATGGGTTGACTCGTCCATATTGAATAATTCTAATGATAAAAAAGGGATAATAAAAGGCAATGTGATTAATTGTTGGTGTGTGATGTGTTGAGAATGGTTTGAAAGGCTTATTGACTAATTGTTGATGTTGTATCACGATTGTGTTGTTGTGAATTGAGTATTATTATGAAAATGGTCATTTCCTCATTATTTATGTAAACATGTCATTTGCATTGGTTCTGAGACATGGTTGTGATAAGTGTCATGTGAATTGAGAAAAAATGAGTAATTAAAGAGGATGTATCATTTCGAGGGACGTGTCGCGCGCCGCGACGGATACTATATATCGAGGGACGTATCGCACGCCGCGATGGATACTATTATCGAGGGTCGTGTCGCACGCCGCGATGAATGCATGGACAGATATGTCCCTCATGGGTCCCGGACTGAGAGACAGCGGATGTGTATCATTAGGTCAGACATGCATCACTATACTTGACATTGCATTTCATTGCATTGTACATCTTTATCATTGATGAACTTGATCTTATGTGTTGTTGATCTTGTGAGTGCCTTTTTGTGGAAGTTGCGATTGATGAATATTGAGTTTGTTGTTGAGGATATGTAATTGTTGGAGTGTTGTTGTTGAGCTGTGTGCTATGTAAACTGTGAACTGTTAGGTTGGGCTGGTTTTATGCAGGTTGTAGTTGTGGAGGTTCGGATAGGGTATAAGGAGTACCCGTATTCTATTCCCTTAGCTTGTGTTTAGAAGTTTACTTGCTGAGTACTGTGTGGTTTGGTACTCACCCCTTGCTACTATATTTTTTGTAGGTTACTAGCTCGGATCTTCGTGATACTCTATATTATCTCCTTATCTGAGGCTTTCTGTGGAGATTTGTGAGGTAGTTGTTTATCATCTCAGCGGACCTTTTTACTCCTATTTATGATCTTGTTCTATTCTTGAAACAATGTTATTTGAGACTTATGTTTTTCTTTCGAATCAATTGTAATACTTTAGAGGCTTGTACACGTGACAACTAGGTTTTGGGGGTTTACTTAAGTTGACTTTGTTTTCCGCAGTATTTTATAGTATTAGACTTTTATTCTCGTTTTACTTCCGCATTCACCGTATTAGTTAGGTTTTATGCTGACTTGTCTTGGTGGATAAGATGAGTGCCATCACGTCCATTTTTGGGTCGTGACAGGTATGGACTGTAATTTTTTTTTTTTGAGAGAATGAGTATTTTCTCGAATTACTTTGAATTAGGATATGAACATTAATTATTTTGAGTTTTATGGCCCATTAATGTAGTTTTTCCTAATTCTTTTTCAACTTAATTTTTAGGGTCCCTAATTTTCAAAAAAGATATAGACCCCATTAATTTCATTTATTAGAATGGGTCAGAAATTGAAGTGTTCACATCTCAACCTACTAAATATACATTTATTTGTTTTTCTCTTACAAATAATTTATATGCTCGGAATATATTTTGATCCTTCAAAATTTGTATTATATCATTAATTATTATACAATAATTAAGACGTAATATATGTAGAGAGTTCATGCATGTAATATCTTGTCACTACTTTAATTCATCCATTATCGTCGTACAACATCAACTATGCACCTTCATCAACCAATGGCGGAGTCACGCACAATGATTTTTAAAAATTACTTCTATATACATGTATATTAATTTCTGAACACCCTTAAAGAAATTTCTAATTTACCTAGAAATTAGAAATACCCCCGCCAACCATTACAACACCAATCACCACTATTGTCAATCAATATCACCATTATATCGTACTTCCTCATTTTGCGGGCCTAGTAGTCGATCGCGGGCGAGTCCAATTGAACAAGGACGTGCGCGTCCGAACAAGGACATAATGAAAGGCAGGAAAAACCTTATCCCTTTAACACAAAACAGTAAACTTTTATCCAAATTTTGAGAAACAGAGTAACCAAAAGACTGTAATCATATATCCATGGCGGTTTTGAGCTGCCAAACATACTTTATTAATTCTAAAAAAATTATAAAGACAAAGCCATTCATCTGTTTCTCATCATCTCAAAACAATGTGAAGGTAATCATAAATGGAGCTGCTAAGGAAATTGGCAGAGCTGCAGTTATTGCTGTCACTAAAGCAAGAGGAATGGAATTGGCTGGCGCTGTTGATTCTAATTTTGTTGGACAAGATATTGGACAGGTCAATTCAATTGCTTCATCATTTCCATTATTCACTTATAAGAAGAAAAAAAATTGTGTTTGTGGAATTCATTTTATTAATTTCAGGTTTGTGACATGGAAGAGCCTCTAGAAATACCAATAATTAACGACCTTACCATGGTCTTGGGTTCAATATCTCAGGTAACCTTTTTATCCCTCCGAAGGAGCTCTAACCTTTTTGCTTCCCCGGTGACTTAAACCTACAATCTCAGAGTTAGGAGGTGAAGAGTGTTTATCATCCGAGCATGTCAAAAATTATGTTCTTGAATTGACCCAATATTGCTTTAATTCTGATCCAAATTATGGTTTCTGACATTGTGAAATTCAATTATTGCAGTTAAAAGCAACTGGAGTAGTCATTGATTTCACTGACCCTTCTACAGTTTATGACAATGTCAAACAGGTCCAATCTTCTTAATAGTATCACTTCTTTAACAAAAAAAGAAAATTGAAGAAGGTGGAAATTTATAATCATTTCAATTTTGTTTTGCAGGCAACAGCATTTGGGATGAATAGTGTAGTTTACGTGCCCAGAATTAAGCAAGAAACTGTCATGGCTTTATCTATGTTATGCGAGAAGGCCAGCACGGTGAGGGTGCAGGGTGAGATTTACAAATTCACACACTAATTTCATCATATGACCGATCGCATTTTCAAACAATGACTATAAGGTTAAGTCAAAGGGCACGTTAATATATTATGCCAAGAAATAGAAATAATTCTGGTTGTACGTAATTAAAAAGGCGAATGTTTTTGGCATTGATGTCAGGGTTGTTTGGTTGCACCAACTCTTTCAATTGGATCCATACTTCTCCAGCAAGCAGCAATTTCAGCTTCTTTTCACTATAACAATGTTGAAATTGTTGAGTCTAGAGCTAATCCTCTGGTAAGTACAACCCCGTGGCTGTTGACTTATTTTTATGCATTATACACTAAAATGTAGAATCTTCTCGACTTCATTAAATATTTACTTTTTATATATAATTTGAGTCCCATTAATGAAAACTCTGGGAAGATATTTTTCCGCACAGCACATATAACTAATTAATTTTTTGAGGGGGATTCTATTAATTTCAACACTAGAAGGGGCCCATGGCCAAGACCTAACACCATCTAATATGTTGTAATGCCATAAAATTCTTCTTTTCGAATAAAATAATAATGATGATAGTAAAGCTTAGTGCATGGGTCCATAACCTAGCTGGATACAGCCAATTAGGTAACTAACCTTTCTGTAGAATTTATTGTCATCTTAATCAAACAGCAAAGGCTAACAGTGACCCGCTCGTCCTTTCTACAACCAGAATTACACCACGAATCTTCTTCATTATTCTTTTCCAGTCGGTAAAATTCATAAACAATAACTTTTAGGAGTAGTCATTGTCATGGAGTTTTTATTTCACCTGTGAAATTTGAACAATTACAAGGTCGAAAAGTGGCCAGTTGGTGTCTGTCTCTTATAGATCAATAGTGTTCCCACTTGCTCTCAAACATGACTCGGACCCTCAATGTGTAGGTTGAGGGTGGGAGTGCTCAACCACTTGAGCAGACCTCACTTGTCTCTCGTCTTTTGATTCTCTAGATCAGTTAAAGGCTAACCTTCTTAATACAAAGAAAGCGACTAGAGATTCAACTGATGCATTCCAGAGTTAACTGTCAATAGTATAAATATTCTCATACATCATGTCAGTAATTGTATATAGTAGGCTCTGAGCATTTCATGCATTTCAATCATAGTAGTTAGTATAAGAAAAAGAAACCTGTCATTCATTAAATGCTACTTATTGAATTACCAAAATCAGTGGTCAAAAGTAATGAAATTATTGCTGGCTGCAGGATTTTCCAACCCAGGATGCAGTTCAAATTGCTAACAACCTTTCCAATTTGGGTCAGCTGTATAATAGAGATGACATTTCTAGCGATATTCCGGTAAGATGCAACAAATCTTACAGACACGGTGTTACATGCAATTCATAGTTTTCAAGCTTGTAGTTGAACATAAAGAAGAACTATGAACTGGTAAAGCCTTCGAAATAAGCCAAATCAAATAACATGAGAACATTTATAACCCAGCAGAACTTTGGAGTAATTGGGTCTACGGACAAGGCAATTTCTTGACTTCAGGAACATTCTGATATTTGGCTGCTTTTATCTTCTGTTCTTCAAGGCAAGGGGTCAAGTTCTTGGGGAAGACGGAGTACGTGTTCACAGCTTGGTTCTACCAGGGCTCCCATCTAGTACATCAGTTTACTTCTCGAGGCCAGGAGAGGTATGTTTCTGAACCATACTCTCGGTTCACTACGGTAGACAGTGGCCATAGATTGTTGTAAATCTCATGGAAAATACCTTATTCACAAACACTCGTAGGAATTCTCCATAGCTTGAGGCGTGTCAATAGACGTTGTCCGATATTTCACCCGGTATAGGTGTGTTCCCCAAGATTCAACAAGCTCTTCTAGTATCAAACTAGGAGCCAGAATCTAATAAAGATTTAATAGAGAAGAAAACCCAGCAATAGAATCATAATCAGGATTATACTTTTGCTCATTTCATGAAAGTAAACGCAAAGAATCCTATATAGGCAACAAAAGAGACAAAAGGGCTCTAACGTTCTGAAACAACGTCCAAATATTAAAGAAGAATAAAAGTTAGAGCCCTTTTGTCTCTTTTGTTGCCTATATAGATTCTTTGGGTTTATTTTCATGAAATGAGCAAAGTATAATCCATCCTGATTATGGTTATATTGTTGGGTTTTCTTCTCTATTAAATCTTTGTTAGATTCTGGCTCCTAGTTTGATACTAAAAGAGCTTGTTGAATCCTGGGGATGCATCTATACTGGGTCAAATATCCTTAAGGACTGTGTCTTTCGACACGCCTCAAGCTAAGGAGAATTCCTACAAGTGTTTGTGAAGAAGGTAGTAAGATTTACAACATAGATCCCCCTTGTATTTATGAGAATCTCATTTGTAACTGTTGTTGATCAGGTTTACACACTAAAGCATGATATCACAGATGTGCAATGTCTCATGCCAGGCTTGATTCTGGCCATTAGAAAAGTTGTTCGCCTCAAGGTACCATCGATTAACCATTTCTTAACATATTTCAGCATTGATTTTACAGACTACACAACACTCTTTGTTTTCCCTTGGCAGAATCTGGTCTATGGCTTGGAGAAGTTTTTATAAGAGTAGATACTAAGAGGCTAAAGGGACCGTAGGCAACACTGAGATATCTTGTAAAGAGTACATGAATGGAGAGATATGAAAGACAGATGCAGCCAAGAGAGATATTCCCAATATACTGCTGTCAAAGGAATGTTACAAAAATGTCGGATCACAATAAGCAACTTATTAAACAGCTGATAAAATCTGAGAATATATTTTTTTTTCCATGTCGCCTAAAAGCCAGAATATAGAAATTGTACTCTCTCAAAGATGTCAAACTTAAACTGAATAATATCCCACCACCCCCACACCCCACCTTTTTTTCGAGACTTATACTTCCAATCTAAATTTGAGACAGCTCTTCATTCTTATTGCAATTCTTCTTTCCTCCCCCACCTCACACCTGGTTGACAGGTAGTAATTAGTAAATAGCATTTGTTTTATTTAAGGTTTCACCGAGGGAAGCTCAAGTTGCATTTTGGTATCAAATCCATCTCCGTGCTCTAAACCTAGATTCCAGCCAATGGAGCCGCTAAATCATTGTTGTTATTTTAATTTTTTTACCTTTTCCTCTTTAGATTCTTGCTCCTTGCATACTCTATAAAGATTCATCATTAGTTGTATATTCTTACACATTAAAGAACCAAATTCCAGCCATGGCATTTCGAAGACTTAAAAAGTAGTTGTAGTTCTAATCGCACAATTGAAAGAACTCCCTCAAATACAGATTCAATAGAGTACAAGGAGATTTCAAATTTTGCCTATAAAGGAACAAAGCAAATTGTCACAGAATGCTGTACACTTTAAACTGACATTTCACATCATCAAGATAAATCGCCAAAGACTAGAAAAATAAGAGACTATTCAATCCAAGTTTACATACGAACAAATGACTAACCTTAAAGCTAATAATTAAGACAGTTGGCTTCAAATTGTTTAAAGAAAGAATATATATATATTGCACTAGCCCTAAAGAACAGAGGAATATTTTTATCTCTGAACTTCATAGAATGGATAGCAATTTCTCCTATTGCACAAACCATCCTTATGATGGATCATTGCAATATCCTGACATGCTCAAACAGAACCGAGTGTGGTAATTTGCAGAAAATTAATAGAGAAAGGACAACTAAAGCCAATAAAAGCAGTAAAGAAAATATAATCAGATGGGGAGGTCCTAGAGACTAAAGGAAGCCATACCCTGGGTCATTAATTTGCTGAGCACCATTAAAAAATGTTTTGCTAGCTCCCATTAAAATCTGGGATATGGAATTAAAACTCTCATAAATTTTCATTAACCTCTTTTGGTAATTAAAGCATGTAATATTCTCCAACCATATGCTATCCAGATTTGCTGTTCTAAGAAAATCTTTAGTGTTGAGATGTACATATGGAGTATTATTTTTTGGGGACAAGCTAAGGTAAATAATTTACACAGCAAGACAGAAGAAATTTAATGGTTCGTCATAGTTTATGGTTTCGTTCAAGATTTTTGGAGCTATTACTCAATATTGCTTGAACCTACTGATGGTCAAAGGTCAATAACTGTGTCACCTACATGAATGCAACTATGCCAACACTAATGCACTGAGTCTCATTGAAACTCCGTAGCGAAGCACTTATTAGAAAGAGTGTTGCCACCTACATAACATGTCAAACAGAAGTTATTGTCACCTACATTACCCCCAGTTTGATCTACCACAACATCATGACCCACCATTATCAATAAATAAGCACTCTTTTTTCTATTAGGATATCTAGTATCCTTATGCATGAAGATAACCAATTCAATCATTATGGCCAGACTCTCTTATAGATTTCTACCCACATTCTAAATAGGATCCTCTTATCTCTTTGATGTTTTTTTACACCTATCTAGATTTAGCAACCTTCGGATTGAAGCAGACAGTAAATGTGGTTCAAGTCTTTAAGAAACGATTCTTTGTCCCAGAAACAGTTTTATCCCTAGAACATTTCAAACAGTATTCAAATCAAAACCAAACTAAGCTACTCAGTGCAAGCTCCGCTTAGAGAATTCAGATGTGAAAGATCCTAATCTTATTCAGCATCTTGATATCAAAAATCAGGAGGACCAATTGTCCTTGCAGGCCGTAACACTTCCACAAAATTGTGTTAATGTCCTTGCATGGAATTTGTGGGCATGATTAGGTTCAGTATTGACCATTTTTCTTGAAACTTATGAGGGCCAATGATGTTTATTACAGGGGAAGTGCAGGTGCCATGCATTTCTTGACCATATTATTGCATCCCTACTTTATATGATGCTACATGCCCTATCGAGCTGGCAGAATGTATTTATGGAGAGAAATGAAATAATGAATAAGCTTATATTCAGGTGGGTTGAAGCAAAAGAGGATCTACTACATACAAAAATTTGTGTCTATAGCCTTCTGGAGGGGAAAGACTTCAATTAATTTACAAATACCACGGCGTCTTGAATGATACTTGTAATATCATAAGTTCTGGATACCAGCTGCTAACCTTGCTATGGTCAGAAACTAAGCTTTCACTTATTCTCTTTCCATTGTGGGCGAGGAAGGAAAGGGTGATCTAACACATAAAGCTTAAATCAAAAAGACTAGCTATTAGATTTCAACAGCAGAAAACTGAAATATTAAATACATTCAGAATAAAATGTCATGGATTATCTCCATCGCAAGCTTATTAAGTACCATCTACCAAAATATAACTCTTCTTCACTATCTTTTTCACAATAGCGTGTCAAGCATGCAATGATACACCATGGGTGAAGCTTTTTTCAAAAGTAAACATTGAACACTTCCCTGATTTAAGTATATGGTAAAGAAATAAGACATCTAGCAGCCAAAAGGTTAACTTAAATGTTTGCCTAGGGCAGCGAGTAGAACCAAGAGATGTCAACATAAAACGGAAACTCAACTAGTACACACCGTAGCATATCTGCAACCAAGTTTGCACCTAATCGCAGCTTTGAAGCTTTATGGATGTCATTAAATTAGCTCAATGAGCAAATTTTGAACAATTTGTTTTAATATATGTAAGTAATTTTCAGCATTTGTTTATAGCATACTTTGAAGAAATATTAGAGGCTCTATAGATCTGCATGGACACACTTACCTTCAAACTTCTTTGCGACAGCTCCAACCCACGATCTATCTTTATTGTTGTATGCGTAACTATTGCTGGAAGCCACAAGCACAAAACCATTATTCTTCCACTTCTGGCTGGAATCTGAGGTTTCAGGTTGGATTAGAGGTTGCACGAGGACAGAACGGGTTCCTTTTGGAAGCATCTCCCACACTTCAGAGTCTAGATTATCACAAAAATGTGGAGAACCACATACCGTAACTTAGTTGTAATACGACAGTATAGTTTTCACCTTCATTCAAACTAGAGAATGCGTAATTTATTATTTGAATGGACATCTCCTTCATAGAAACGACATTAATAAATAAATACCTGAGACCTGTGGAAAATAAAGTGTCTCCTTCAAATCATGAAGACCACTTTGCTGGATCTGTTTCTCAAACCAGTCACATAAGTGAGCTTTCAATACATCTTTTGGTGTTCTCCAGTAGCCACGAGCACAAATTGTATCTTGAAGTGAGAAAAGCTACAAAATCAACGTAACCTTCACAGTTGTAAGTTTTGAAACTTAAAAATTGTATCCGTACTATCTTCTTGAAAGATCCTCTGACTACTCCAAGTTGATACAATCTTGTCTATGGATACATACCACTGATATGCTGCTTGTGTTGCGCAACAAAACATAGGTTCCCCATGCCAAATCCTCCTTCAGAATATCTGATATGTTCTCTGAGATGACAAAGGCTTGCTCAGCATCTTCAGGAAGATTTCTTTCTTCTACTAGAACTGAACCCTGGATCCAATTTAGTCATTAACATATCTTAAGATTTATTTTTCAATAGCATATCTTCCAGTTTAAGAAGGATGCTATAGACCTCGTCTCTTAAATATCTACATAAAAAATGAATACAACAGGTTAAAGAAAATTAACCGTCGAAATGAATATCATATAAGCATGTTGCGAACCTTTCTGGTGCTAAAGATAGAACAATAAATGCAACATGAGTGACCAGATGTAGTTTCAAACTTAAGTGAATATCATATAAGCATATCTTCTTCTTCTTTTTTTCTAAAACTTGGTTGATGTTTGGTCCATTCATTTGCTGACAAAAGCTAAACTGCTTTAACTGAACCGATAGTAACGGCATTTGAGGGGCCGGACATTAAAAGTATTAAAGAAACCAATTGCCCGTAATGTCAATACTTAACAAACCATAAAAATCTTTGTTGGGTGGAATTACATCTTGGACTACAAGATAGTTGTCCTATGCAGGCAGAGTCCATTTGATTAACAATGTATTGTTTTCTATATAAACATTCTGGTCCCAAATTTTTGTTCTGCCAAAGAGAATTATTCAATTGACTGAGGCCACCAGTAGAAGATTCTTATGGATAGGAGGAACTGATATATCGGAAAGAGCTGTGTTAGCTTGGGAGAAGGTTTGCTATCCAAAATCATCTGGAGGGCTACATATCCTTGATATTTTCACATGAAATAGAGCTGCAGGCAAATTACTATGGAACCTATGCAAGAAGAAAGATACTCTACGGGTACACTGTGTACATGTATACTATGGAATGGGTAGCGTAATATGGGAGGCTGTACCTAGACAAACAACTTGAATGGTACAAAAGGTTTTAAAGGCAAAGAATATGACGAACAAGCTCGAGTCATGGTGTCTGAAATGCAGCAGAAGAAAACCTTTTCCATAAAAAGAATGTATCAAAAGATGAGGGGAATATTTCAAAAGGTTACATGGAGCAGGCTGGTATGTAATAACCATGGATTCCCTAAGTGGATCTTCATCCCGACTTTAGCAGCATGTGGTAATCGTAGCACTAGACACAGATTGGCTCAATGGAGTATAACAAAAAACTAGGTTTGGATGTGGTAGTCATAGCTAGAATTTGGATGAATTAGCTTCAGCAGAATCACATGGGAAAGGGAAGAATGCAGCTGCTGAGATCTGCCGAATGTCCTTTGCTGGCTGCATTTATTACATATGCACATGAGCTAAGATTAGAGAAGCTAAATTTCTAACCTTAGAATAGTAGCTTGGATACATAGTTGCAGACACATGCAACTTCAGTTACTTGTTTGTTTCTGTACATATTTCCACTTGGTAATAAAATATATCCTGATTTTTGGTTTGATAATTTTATAAACTGATCAGGCTCAAGTAAATTGCTTGATTTGTTTTAGCAGCCAAGGATGTACAAGAACAAAATGGTGCAATTATCTCAACAGAAAATACATAGACAGAGAAATTACCTTAAGAAACTTCCCAAGGTAAGGAACTATAACAGAGAACACAGCCAGAAGAAGACCTAAAACTTCCGTTCTCTGTAGAAAACAGAATACACTGAATTAAAATTACATTTGCAGACAACAAATATGAATAGAGTTGAATACAATTGTTGGCTCACTAGCTGCGCTGCGGTGATGGCGGATGAGTCTGAGACGAGAAAGTGATTCAATACCAAAAGAAAACCAAATGCGTAGCCGATGTATCTCGGCAAATAAGATTCGTCCAATCCAGGTATTCCTTTGAAGGAATAGCCAACACAGGCACAAATTTTAGAGACTAGACAATACATGCGTATATACTGATTGAAATCGAGAGACAAATAGAAGATTTTTGGGTCTACCGAGAGTGAAACGAAGCACGGAAAGGTTAAGCTGTTGCTGTTGAGCATTGGTGCTTTCGGTAGAATTCTCGAGACGACTATAGACTATCAATGATGATGACTTTCTGGTTTCCCGGCACCGGAATTCTGACGGCCATATGGATTTGCCGCATCTTTTCACGGGAAACACTGACGGCGTTAATGAGTTCAACAATAGACAGGTATAGCTCATTTTCGGTAGCTTCCGTCTCCCTCCGGCAAATGGATAATCTCAGTGAAAACCTCGCCGTCGGCTAAGAGTCGCCGGAATGTTGTTGTACCACGCTCCAGTAACGAGCGTGTTCTAGTGAACTCTCAAAAGAAATTGGGAGTTTTCCTTTTTCTTTTTCCTTCTCTTTTTTACTGGATAAAAAGAATGCACGGAGTGAGGACGCATCCAATTATGGAGAAATTTTATTTTGCATGTCACACAAACAATAATTAGTACCCAAAGTTATGTGAGGTGGAATTTGCCATCTAAATAGCTTGTTTGGATGGTTACGACTTACGTAGTTATTTTAAAGACAATATTTATTTCGATAACTATTAAAACTGTTATTGCGTTGTATAATTTATTATATTATGTAATGATAAAAGATTTTATTTTTTTATAATGATCAAATTGATGAAAATTGATATTGTGTTGTAAAAATGTTTATATTTTGTAATGTTGAAAGGTTATATTTTTATATAACAATTGATCATGTTGTTATCATTTATTTATCTCATTTTACATTTCTTTATTAATAATTATTATTTATTCTCTTTTTATATATAGTAGCGCTATTCCATATATATATATATATATATATATATATATATAGGTTTATTTTTCAAATTGTTGATGTGTAACATTATGTAATTATGCAATCTTCAATTGTATTTAGAAAGCAATTTAAAATAAATTCTATATGATAAACATATTAATTCAGATCCAGGTGCATAATTATAACCATTCGTACATTTAATGTTAAAGCATCAAGAATATTAACATCAGTTAAAGATAATTACAAATTTGGTTGAGTATTAAAATATACAGGACCATATGCCACAGTGGACTCAATCGAACCCATTAAAGATTGTCTAAAATTTAAATTTTTAGCATCACGTAGAGCAGCTAAAAATGTTTCAGGTAAGATTGAGCTTCTTGAATATCATCTGTGACGTCATCACTTGTCTCACTTCTCATAGAAGTGTCTGATTTTTCATATTGAGTGATATTGAGAAGCAGACTCCTCTTAACCTCTTCCAAATAGTTGTTGATCATTTCTTCTTTATCTCCATCTTGGATGGATATTTTTCTGGCAATATGCCTGACCGAGCTATCAGCAATTATTATCTTTTGGGGAGTAATACAATATTCTTGGATCCTTTTTTGCAATAAGATCCAACAGTTTTTGTCCGTATAATGTTTTTGTTTTGGAATCTTTTTTCATCAGTTTGTCCCAAAAATTATTATAAAAAGTATTGTATAAACAAGGAATCTGTTCCTCGGTGAATCCCACTTCCGGAGTCCATTTATGAATCCAAGGGATAGAGAATTCAATGAAAAAATAAATTTGGTCTATTTTTTCTATATAACAGATATGATTTGTATGGTATAACTCATTTAGGTCCGGTGAGACTTTAACCCATTCTTTATATAATTTAAGAAATGGATCAGGCAAATTTTTTGTAGTTGGGCCGTGGTATGAGCACCAATTCAAAAACCAATTAGGAATTGGTCCTGCAAATATCTTTGCACATATTTTTATAAACCACGTGTGTTTATGTCTATCATTATTGTAATAGAAGACTTTATCAAAAGCCTGAATATAGTCCCAGTAGGTGAAACTCATAGCGATTTTGTTTAGGCTGATCTGCCTTTCTTTCATAGTGGATATACCCCAGTCTTCAACAGATATAATCTGTTTAATTATCATTTTTGAGAAGTTATAAACATTCTCACTGGTATTGTAGCGTTAAAAGTGTTGACATTCAACACTACCAGTGCTTATCAATATAGTTTCATAATACGATCGGGTTTTGTATGACTCACCCGGGAAATATAATCTGTTGATTAGGTATCGTTAGAATATCTTCCAGGGTTCTTCTTTTCTCTGAATTTCAGAGTTTTCCAAAAGAAATATCATTTCTTTTTTTGACAACTTTTCATAAGACTTGATATCATCATTGTCTTCTTTAGCTATTGATGCAAAAGTATCACTTTGCTTTTGAGACAAATATGCCTGTAGCTGTGCGTATAACAGACTGTTTTCTGGAATATCTTCCAGATGTACTGAAGATGAAGCCTCACTTTGAGAGACTTTTGAGTTTATCAAACTTCTTCTTCCCATTTGTATAACTGGG
>JAJONR010013271.1:0-28998 GCA_029582245.1 Solanum etuberosum | reverse complement strand
GATACAGGTATTCAGGGTCATCAACAGGAGCTTCGTTGATACCACATGGAGTTCGAGTTAGCTATGGTGAGCCTCCTTGCTTCCGGAGGGTTCCACTTGTACTTTCAGTTATATCAGTTGTTAGGATGTCGTGGGTCTTGTCCCGACTTCTATCTTTGTCAGTTAGAGGCTTCATAGATAGACAGTAGAGTTTGAGAAGTTTGATTCATTTATCTTATTAAATGTTTTAAAGACTTAAGTTGCCTATTTTATGGCGAGTTGAATAATTGATTTTTATTCAGATTTTTCATTTTGAGTTAAAGTTGTGTAATTGTGTTTCATGAATTTGTATTCAGTTTTTAAGCTTTGTATGCTTGAGTTAGTCTTCCGCTTGTAGTCAACCAGGATGAGGGTTCGCTTGGGGATCAGTAATGGTTCTCGAGTGTCGGCCACGTCCAGGGTGTAGACTCGGGTTGTGACATAATGTACATTGATAAAAATATGTTTGGGTTCCTCTTCGGAACTAATATTTGAAGTTAACTATTGAATTGTACATTGCTACTTTAAACCCGAAGTTCTGAGACCCGTACATCAAACACCGAACCAAAGAACCAATTTTTTAAAAAACACCGACATCGATATTTATGCCCACCCCTAACTCAAACAACTCTAAATTAGTTGAAGAGCCAAAAATTTCATCATATTCAATATAATTTTATTTTTTATATATATAATGAATAAGTTGAAGATTCTTTGTGCCTAACTCTTTATTTCATTACAATATCTCAAAACGCAATAAAATATTCTTTTTTCTTATTTACAACATGATACTTCTCATTCGCTTTTCATCTATCCAACATAAGGAGGAAAGCATCCTTTTTCATAAGTACATAATTTTTTTAAAATAGTAAACATCGAGATAGTAAATAATAACCTGAGGTGTGGTGGAGTAATTAGTAAAAGATATTAATATAGTGATTATACGAGTAACAAAGAACAGTATCATTTCTTTCTCCATTTTTTGTATAATAATATATCATGCATTTTAATATATAATTTTAGTATTTAAATGTAAATAAACACCAATAATTGTTAATAATATTTAGAGAAAATACATCAAATCCTCCTCAAACTTGTCCCCAAAACTTACTTTAGCACGGTAACTTTACGTGTATTTAAATACCCCCTTAAACAAGTTCCAAGTGAATTAAATATCATCTTAGAGGCTGACATGACAAATAAAAAATTCCTAAGCGCGTAAATAACATAAAAAATGAAAAGGGAAGATAAGTGGGTCCCACTTTATCTTCTTTCAGCAACCTGTACCATCTCTGCTTTTCTCTGTACCATCTCTGATTTTCTCTCAAAATGTTTTACTAGCTCTCTTTGTTTCCACCGCCGGCAGTCACCTCCGAAAAATGTTCTCGAATCAACAAATTCAACGAAACTCAACCACGCCAGACCTCACCCTAACCCCTTTGTTCCTCGTTCATCACTATTAAAAGCTCTTGCGAAAGATCGATTGCCGTGAGACCACCAAATCTCGCTAAGAAATTTCACCACGCCGGCAATCATGGACAAAACGTCGGTCATACCCTTTTCCTGGCTTTCTTCCATTCTTCCCTTTTCTTTTTATTTGTTTTCATTTTTTATTTTTTTTGCTTTTCAGGCGAGCCAGTAGCCACCATCAGATCTGCTAATTTAAGCCTAATAAAACAATAATGACTCCGACGATTGTCGTTGAAACAGTTGTTGGTTGTCCTTAAAGCAAGCATGGTTGATAAGATTTAGCTTTCAAAGAACTTGCAAATAAAAATATGGAGAAAATAGTATGTTAAACAACAAAAAATGAAATTGAAAATAAACATTCTCAAGAGTATGAGCAAGAGTAGCACCAACAAACCCAGCTCCAACGATGATGATAATTTTTTAAAGTTGTCGTTGAAGCAGTTGCCGGCGTATAGTTATTTTCTTTGTTTCACACAATGTTCGTCAAATTATTACAAATTACGT
The DNA here is from genome assembly GCA_029582245.1 of Solanum etuberosum. Classification (NCBI taxonomy): domain Eukaryota; kingdom Viridiplantae; phylum Streptophyta; class Magnoliopsida; order Solanales; family Solanaceae; genus Solanum; species Solanum etuberosum. The sequence goes on along the minus strand of JAJONR010013271.1, from coordinate 27,006 downwards.
TGTGGGTGTTGGATTTTTGCAAAGGGTAACAATTACTTTTGTATTGTATTGAATATTGGAACAATGAAGAAGATGAGTGAACAGTGAAAATGAGAACAAAAAATGACATGAAAAAGGAAAAAAGAAATGAAATTAAATTTGTTCACTATCTGACTTGTTATCAATGTGTCATTGAGGTCGCGCTTATGTGTCGCGTGTGTATATCACCTTCCAATTATGAAACTGGTACTGTATGTATAAGGTGGTATTTAATTCACTTGAAAGTTGTTTAATGGGGTATTTAAACACCCATAAAGTTATGATGCTAAAGTGAGTTTTACAGACAAGTTTAAGGGGGATTTGATGTATTTTCACTTTAGAGATATGGTGAATGATAATAGTACTGACAATATATAACTGTGGTAATTGTCAGTAAAGATTAGTGATGGTTATGGTGATGTTATTTGGTGGCGATGATTGTGGAATGGTGTTTAATGATACTAACGATTGATTATGATAATTGGTGATAAAATATTTGTGATTGAGGATGATAGTCATGGATGATGCATGACAATATTTGATAGTGATGGACGGCGGCGGAGATAAGTAACAGTAAAAGTGAATAGAGTAGCAATAAAATGTCACTTTAATATAATTTTTTAATAGACATTTTAATGATCGTAAATAGGCGTTTACGATTTAACCATAGAATTTGGAATTCGAATATCAAATTTTGGCTTGAAGTCAATGATTTCTTTATGAAATATGTTAAAAAAGCTCAACTTTGATTTTAAATCCCAATTTCCCCAATAAGTAGAATTTCAAATTTTAAAATATAAAACTTAACTCATAGGTTTTTTTTGTTTTTTTGTTTTAAAAAGTTCATGCTCGACGTGGATACATTGTTCATACCATGTGAAGGGATTGTATTAAAAAATAATTAGCTACTAATTTTGATTATTTGAACTTATGAATCTTTGTAAAACTACATGTATTGAATATGAAAATAAGTGGTTTATTAATGCAATGTCTTTAGATATTCTAATACCTTGCTTATGAACTGTGGTTTGTTCATTTGGTCAGATTATATAAGCGTTGGTTAGTTATACATGTCTAAATAAAATTTCAATTTCTAAGCCTTTTATATACATATATAATAATTCAATTATATTCCGACCTATTAAATGATTTTATAATATATAATAAAAAAGTAAACAAACGTCTAATAGTTAAAAATTTAGACATGAAAAATAAACAAATTTAACGTCTAAAAAAATTGAATAAGTGTTTTTTTGGCTTATATCTATAAGTTTAATATTTAATAAATTACTAAAGTGATTATCAACCAAAAATCAAAAGTTGTTCATCCTTAATTTATGACTTATCTAAGTTTGTCTAAGTTTATTATTGTATTTTCTTAATATTATTTCTAATTCTTTAAATACCCTTTCCCAAAATTAAATTCCGAACTTCCTCTTCGCCCCGTTTACACCATTTCTTATTTTCTTGACCAAAATATTCTTAAATATGTATTTTTATATAGAAAATTAAGGGGTACTTTAGTCATCCTAAGAAAAGCAACTTATCCATTTTTTCTTTTTACAAATAAATTAAGGACTAATTTTTCAAATATATAGCTCTTTACTTATAAAATTAGTTTCAACAATTAAAAATGCTTTTCAACACTTGAAACTTATCAAATATTATAATATAAATCACACCACTCACCAAACTAATAGTCAATACATGTAAAAAAAATCATATTATTGTATGATATACATAAAATACTTATTTCTGATAAATAATATACATTGTTAAATATATTTGACTAACGAATGTAATTATTTTGACCGAGCGATCAAATATGTAACTTGCCCTATGTATAATTGCCTAACCCAAATGAGCTCTTAAGCAAATAATAAATTTAAGGAAAACTTACATAATAAGATAAACATCTACTATATAATTATGGCTCAAGTCATCGACAACCATTCAAAGTTGTCCGCATAATTCACTTGGGCACCTCAACCTAATCTTATACCTAGTAAACACCTCTACCAACTCGAATTTGAACCATTTGAACTTTTTTTTAATAATTAGCTAAAAGTATAAGTAAACACCTCTACCAACTCGAATTTGAACCATTTGAACTTTTTTTTAATAATTAGCTAAAAGTATAAAATATATCTAACACATTCGCGATGACGTGGCAAATTGATGAATTAATGATTACATGTGGCATTTTGAGTTAAAATGATAATTAAAAATTTATAAAGAAAAAAAAGAGAAAAAAACGGAGCATGTCCTCCCACCGTCGACCCTGCAACCTTCAATATTTAAACTGCTTTCGTCCACTCATTGTCGTCGTTGTTAATTGTCATTCTGTTGTTTCTCTTTATTCAGTCAAAACAAATATAGTTATGTTTTTAAAAAGAAAATAAATTGAAATAGCAAACTACATATTCTTCTTTAATTTTTATCCTTTTTCATCTAAGATTCGGAAGAAAGTTGAAGAAAATTCAACCATTAATGGTGGAATTGAACTGTTTGTGAAGAGATTTCCCAGCTTTAAATAAGGGGTTTCGAAATTGTTTGTTTGAAATCGAATCCTTCTTCAAATTCTTCATTTCTATCCATTTTCTCTCCAATATAATGGAATTAAGCTTTTTTTTTAGAAGAAGTTACTCATTTTTTTAAAAGAGATTTTAAAATTGTTTGGTTTATAGCTGAACTCATCTCCATTTTCTTTCATTTATCTTGTTTTTATTTTGGGTGCCGAAGGTAATTCAATTTCAAGAAGAAATTTTTAATATTTGAAAAGGATAGTGGTGCTTTCCAGATAAATATGACAGTGGTGAGGGAGAGGGTGAAGTGGCTAAAGATAAGAGAGAAAGAGAAGGGTGGATGGTGGTGGTAGTACTGATGGCAGCCGGGGCGCGATGAAAATGGTGGTGGCGGCGGCAGAGGCCACGGTGGAAACAGTGATGGTGTTGGAAGAAGATATGGTCAAAGAAGAAAGAAGACGAAAGAGATAAAAAAAAATATAGCCAAAAATGTTAGTTCATGCGCTGAATATTTGTGTAATGCACTTTTCATGCCATGTCAACGAAAAGTGTTCAATAAGTACTTATTTTGAATAGCTTAAGGGGTCGTTTGGTAGAGTGTATAAAAATAATACTAAATAGAGTGTATTAGTAATGCTTGCATTAACAATGCATGTATTAGTTATGCTTGCATTAATTATACATAGATTATTTTTATGCATTGTTTGGTTTAATGCATTAAAAATAGAATGCATTGCATTAAAAAAAATATTTACAAAGATACCCTTCACTATTATGGTGGAAAAGATATAAAAAAGGTATTGAGGGGCAATTGAGTCTTTAATTGACTTAGTAGGCGTTTGGCCATGCGATACTATATCACGATATGGAATCGTGAGATGGAATCAACGTTTGGACATGTGATTTTACGCTAATTCCATCTCATGATTCCATATCATGAGATGTGATTTCATATTCTCCAAAAATCATGATATGAGAATTCCATATCATGATTTGAGATATTTTTAATACAAAAATTGATCCACAAGTTTATATTTTGTTAAAACAACCCACATTTATATCTACTAACCATTTATTTCATATGTAATTTAAATATATAATCACATCATTACTTTTTAAAATTTATTATTCTCACCAACATATAGTCACTTTAACTCACACCAATCGATTATTGAGTAATAAATTTGTTCTCTTCATTTACTCCAAAACCTAATTTATTACTACCATTTTGTATTTAATACAACTCAAAGTAACAATGTTGGTTCGTCTTCACGGTCACATGATCGAGAAATGCAAGTTCAACGTGAGGAAATTGTCCGTACTATATGGGATGATTATATTAAAGACTAGTATACTACAATTTATGTTTATTTTATTTTTATTGAATTAAAGTTTGATGAATTAAAGTTAGATGAAACAGTTACTTAAGTGGAGAACAAATAGCTTTGTAATAATTTATTATGCGATTTTATAAATTTTTGTTTATTTGGTAAGATTGAATAAACAATTGGGCTATTTTAATAGTTTTACAACTTATGGAATTCTTATATTTATGAGAAAATATACAACACAAAAATTCCATATTGCATGTTCAAACAAAACTTCAATTTCATCTCATAATTCCATATTATGATATCATATCATGATTCCATCTTATGATACCATAACGCATGGCCAAACGGGCCCGTAATGCATGCATTAAAACCATTGCATTGCTAATACCTAGAAATCCATGGTATTAGCAATACACACCTTAATACACAATAGAGTGTATAGTAATGCATATGTTGAAAAAGAGTACCAAACAAGGTACTAGTAATACACAAGGCTAATGCATTTTTTTTTTAAATACAGTCTATCAAACGACCCCTAAGTGTTCAATATGTACAAATTTTAGTTAAGATGTCCAAGTCAATTATGTGGACAACTTTGAGTGGTTCTCGATGACTTAAGCCTATTATTACTATACACAACTATAATTTAAAAGAAATAAATTACATACAGAATTTTATAGCAAATCTTTCCTCTCTCTCAAACTCTCGCTCGCTTCTCTCCCTCCTCTCTTTCATGTCACCACCATCCTCCATTACTCCCATCTCTCACTTTTTCATACATCCCCTCTCGATATCTCGCCCAATATAAATTAAGGACATTTTATATACAAATCAAACGAGAGCTAGTGAAGACCTCTCTTCTTCCTTTTCTCCTTTTCAATTCACACTCATACTTTTAATATGCCTGATCGAGGAAAATATACAATATTGTATCAATTGTATTATGAAAGAATATACAACACATGATCAAATGTTTACATTTAGTACAATTGTAATTATTGATACACTTGATACAAATTGATTACACAAAGAATATATATATACTTTATATATTTGTATTCATTAATACAATTTGATACAATTGTATCTGTTGATACAAATCAATTGTTTGATTATACAACTTCTCTTCCAAATCTCGCTCGTCTCTCTCCTATCTTTTCCAATTTCGCTCGCCTCTCTCCTACCTTTTTCAATTTCGTTCGCCTCTCTCTGCCCTTTTTCAATTTCGTTTGCCTCTCTCCCTTTTTCAATTTTGCTCGCCTTTGTCCTCCTTCTAACGTATAACTATAAAACACAATCAAGCAAATTATAGCTATGAATTTCTAATTAAGTTCAAACTATAGTCATTTTTGAAAGTTACTCTAAAGATTAAAATTACGTAAAAATTACACAAATCCCATAGTGTTAAGAGCTAATTACATCGTATCCCTAATCTTTTTCAAATTACAAAAATCTCTTTAAATTTAAGGATTTCGGATATATCACTCACCGTCTCGATACATCATGTCCCCATACATTAGCTTTATTGATACAAGACATATACCTGTCCCAATACATCGCTCAACGTCCCGATACATTACCTTTGTTGATACAAGACACACCTGTCTCGATACATCACGTAAGAATGTATTCGAGAATAGGAGAGAGAGTGAGGAAAATAAGGATTTTTGTTATTTTTTCAAATGATAGAAAATGTTAGAGAATATGATAAAATAAATTGTGTATTTAGTTTATTTTTCCGCTAAAACAATGGGCATAAAATGAACATAATACCAAAAAGTTGAAGTATATCATTGTTCGGTCCAGCTACCCAAGTCCACTGGGCCTAAAAGATCCACGATGTGTGCGGATCCATCTTGAAATTCGGGAATTTGGTAGCAGATCACGAATACGGGTCGGGTCAAAACATCAGAATCGCAGAAAATTTCTTTATTTTCTTTTCTTTTATAAAAAGAAAAAGATGCCTTTGCCTTCCCCTCTGTTATCATAAATCGAAACCCTCGTTCTTCTCACTTCTACCACAACCTAATCCACAAGAAGAAGAAGAAGCAGCAGCAGCAAGGAAGAGGTCACTGTAGAAGATCCTTTTTCCAGGTACATTTTTCTATGTATGCTGCATTAATTTTTTTTATATACAAAAAAATGGATCAGTAGCATTCTTCAATTCTTACATTTATTAGATTTTCTGTTGAATGAATCTCGTAATTTGATTTTGCATGTTCATCTTACGAATGTTTGTGAAAGATTTAACCTTTTTTTGATTTGGTGGTATTTTGATGTTGTTGCGAGTATATGGAGAATTGAATCGTGAATTAATGGTGTTAAAGGTGTTTGTAGGAGAGTAAGATCGTTGCATGATTGACACATGCAATTGTGTGAAGAGAATCTGAGAATTGATAGGGAACGATGTGTGGTGATGGTGGCTGACAATCTTATCAAAATTGAGAACTGACGTTGAAGAAGAGTAGGGCATAACAGGGGAAGTATGGCTCAGCAGCAATCGTCACGGCTTAATCGCCTACTTACTTTATTAGACAGTATCCTTTGTATTTTGTTACCATGCTTCACAATATACACTGGCTTTGACCTCTTAACAGGGAAAAAGAGCTAATTAGGCTTTTTGTTTGCTGGCATTTATTTTTAGCCTGTATGCATATTTTGTGCCTCCAATGCTGTAAAAACTTGCTAAGCAAAATTGAACGAGCCACTGCAATCTATTCTTTCTGCTTGTAGTTTTGTGTTCTTGCTTTTAGTCATGTTGGCTAGTTGATGTTAACTTTAACCAAAATTAAGCTGGCTCGACTCAAGCAACAAGATTGACAGCAGCTAGGCAGATTGGTGAAATAGCCAAATCACATCCTCAGGACCTGAACTCTTTGTTGAGTAAGGTATGTCTTTCTGTGCAGTTTTTCTTTAGCTATATCAAAATTTGCATTTCTTTTCTCTGTGTTGCGGCTATACACTGGTTATGTGTGTTGGAGTCGGAAGTGGTAACATTTATCTATTTGAAGATAGAAGTTTTCGAAAAAGAAAATCCTTACTTTTCCTGATTTATGTGCATTAAATCTATGAAAGTTTTACCTTTTAAATTTTTTCTGCTAGTGTGGGAACTTATTTCAGCAAATTTGTTTTTTAAGGAAGCAATTCTACAGAACATTACATAGTGATAGGAGTGGTTAATTAAATGAGTACTTTGCTGGTCAAATTGCAGCCTGCTTTTCCAAATATTACCATTTTAATGGACAGATGAGCATAAAACCCACTTAAAAGGCTGAAAAGTGCTTCTGTAGTAGTTGATGTTGTATATCCATTAGGTGATGTAAGAGAGAAGATTTGTGTGGTTCTGAATATGATGTTAGTCATCATGCATTATTGCAGTCTGCAGATGGATGTTTTAGCCTTTTGGGTCACTTTTTTTTTGTATCAGATCTTGGATATTGAACTGTTTATGCATGAACTTGACACAATAGAAAGCTGAACCTACTAAAGAAAGCAGTAAAAGGTGATGTAGAATAAGAAAGGAGATTTCTAGATCCAAAATGCGCAATCCAGCGATATGAGTTGTGGGACAATAACCATCTGACTGCTAGATTTATACAATTTGCTGAAGTGAAAACTTTAAAAAAGCACTTGGTCGTTAAGGCCTGTAGGGTAGCCAGAGGATAGGTGACAATTCATATCACTAAAAAGCATAGATGAAATAAGTAGAGCTCTGTACTGCAGCAAGTGAGTAGTATCTAAGAGAGGAGACAGTATTAGAATTTCACCTAGAATGCCCTAGGTATAACCTCCTAATGTGAGGTTGCACGAGTTCTAAAGAAGCCACCTTGATAGAATAGATGATTCTAGTATTGTAACTATATCGAATCTTGGACTTAAAGAGCTCTCCTACACCTTTTGGGGAAATTATTTCAAAACACAAAATATTTTTCCTTCCTACCCAAACAGTTCTAACCTAAAAATAGATTAGAGAACATTAAGAAAGTACCTAGTTAATAATCTCTGCATAATTAATGTTGAGAAGGTTTTTAAAAAAATTTATATACAACGTTGGAAACTTAAATTATAGCAACTTGACTTGAAAGCAATACTCAAAATGAAGATAAAACACAAGACAAACCCTAAAACCATTAATAGATGCTTTAATGGCCGGTCATGTAATAGAAATGATATTTCTCTTCTTTTTTCCTCTTGCCTCCCTTATCAAATGCTATTCTGCTTGAGCTTACTGCTCAGTTTTTTCAAAAGGATGACAACACAGTAGGAACTATGGATAGTTGGATAAAATTTGGAAATATCTAAGAAATTATTTTCCAAGAAAACAGTGGAAGGTTTGCGAGATGGTTATTGCTTAACAGTGGGTCGTTGGGTGGCTCATTCTTCAGTAGAACTGTAAAAACAAAAAAAATTGCAATAATAGAATAGGAGGAAGAAGACTGAGAGAGAAGAGTGTAGTGGAGCCGGAGAAGTGTAGACAAAACGAAAAATAGAATATTAATAGGAGAGGGAAGGAAATGAAGATTGCAAGAGAGAGGAGGAATAACCATATTGGTAAATGATCCACTAAACAATCAACTCACAACTTTTTAATTCCTTTATAAAACCACCTTTTACGGCTAGGTCCACTAAGTATTGTGGCACACAATACACTTAAGGCCAAAAAAAAAGACTTGGAGACAAAACATGATATCTTGGGGACAAAACTGGCTTTTACTCTTGTAACTAGAGCCACCCATCAATTAGGGTTTTTGATACAAATTGATTTTAGTGTATCTTCTTTGTTTGTCAAGTGTGTTCTGCCCTAATTTTGGCCTGTATATTCCGAGCTACTTCCTTTGCAGAACTTTTCATTTATCTGGATGGGTGAACTGTTGTTTATTGATACAGATTGGATATATTCTTTCTCTTGTCTTCTTAGATTATTCTATTTGCTAAGGAAAAAATTGCTCTTGATATTGGATGGAAGATTCTTTTTGAATAACATTGAGTGGCCACCGTTCCCTTCTGAATGTAGGTTTCACAATATCTTAGGAGTAAAAAGTGGGACACCAGAGTTGCTGCTGCTCATGCTATTGGATCAATTGCTGAGAATGTTAAACATACGACTCTGTCTGAACACTGTTCATCTGTAGAGGTGAAAATGTCTGAAGAAGGAATCTCAGGCAATGTTGAAGATTTGGTAGCTTGGCCTAATTGTTATCCTAAAATAGGAGGGACCTCTTTCAGAAGGTTGCACATTCTGTATTCATCTTTCTTGATACGATATCATATACTGTGTGGTTCTTCCTTTTGAATCTATTGCTGCTTAGACGTAATATTCAATTGCTCTTTTTATGTAGTTCACTGGTATTGTATTGTTACTACACTTGATCATAACCTATAGGCTGAGAAAGGGATGGTATTATTGCATTGTTAGATCACTGAGTATTGTATATTATTCCTGCAGTTTTGACTTGAACAAAGTACTTGAGTTTGGGGCTCTATTGGCATCTGCAGGACAGGTATTTTAGTTTTCCTTTTGACCTTGTAAACCCTCTGATGCTTCCTCAGTGTGAATGCATTAGGAAAAGCTGTTTTGATAAAGTGTTGCTTTATACTTATTTGAGATTTTTCTTCTTGGATTCAATGACTGTTTATTCTTGGAGTTTGTGATGCAACATTCTTAGTGCATTGCGAGGTAGAAAGTCATTTTTTAATGATCCAACATAATATTTGCATTTCACTGAAGACAAATGCACAAATAGACGGTCAATGTCCTGATTCCTGAATTCCAGAATGTGTGCCCTGTTTTCTTTAATCTAGTGATTTATTTTTGCTATTTTTAATTTTTTTTGTTCGTTTGTTGTATTTTGGAAGTAATATACAAGTGCATTATTCAATGCTTTATATTGTCTTTATTCAGGAGTATGATATTCCTACGGACAATAGCAAGAATTCAAGGGAGCGATTGGCCCGCCAGAAACAAAACCTGCGACGTCGATTGGGTGAGTTCAAATCAATTGCTGTCTAGCTGACCTATTTTGTTGATAGCTAATGATTTTTATGCCATTCAAACTACTTTATAACTAAATCAGAAAGATTTCTGGTTGAGGTTCTGCATGGAAACTACTAAAATTGGTTGACTGTATAAACGAGCCAGAAAACTTTGCAGGGTGGATGGGTAGGGGAGTGTTGTCAAATGGTACAAAGCGTTGTTTGTAGAGAGGCTTTAATTAGATCTGCCATTCAAAAAATCTTACTTGGTTTGTTTTACCCTATCATTGTCCTGCTTTTGTTGAGGTTAGCCTAGGTGGAAATTAGCCTGTCTTGGAAGAAGGTGAATGCATGCCATGGGTTGATTGGAGAAATTCAGAACAGATTTATCTACAATTTGTGATATAAAGACATTGAGTGCTATAGTCGTTCAACTAGAATGACAAATTTAATGAGTAGATTTTTAGCAATTTTCCTTGGATAAGTAGGTCTGGAACTTTGGAAGACTGATCTGGGTGCTTTCTCATAGTTGATCAGGAATGGATTAGCTCGTCTTAAATATCTTGAATGTGAAAGAGTACAACTTAAATCTATTTCTTTGCTAAATTGAAGTGGTGATTGGTAAATGAAGGGGGAAGGCTTCTCCGTGACAGTCATGGACTGGGATTTTGGCAGGTGAAATTGAAGCCCAATAAAAGAGAGGAGTTCCTTATGAGATTTCAAGAATCAAGAGTGAGGGCATTTTGTGAGGGGCTCTAATAATAGGTTCAGCTCTGTTACACTGTTGAAGTATTGTGCAATCAACAAGATATCCCATCTCTTTGATAATATATGTAGCCTTAGACTTCTGATGCTGTTTCGTCTGTTATTGCAACCTTCTTTTCTTTAGTAGTTTTATGCGCGGTGCGCCTAAACACTCTAAAACTAGAAGAGACTATTATCTCCATGAAGGGCTTTAAAAGGTTAATATATTAAAGAGGTTTAATGAACATCTTTTAGTCTAGCTCCTCTCCTGCCACTTATGGTAGATGAAGATCTTCCATGGATGGCAATGGTAAAGTTTCTTCAAAGAACAAGCTTCTTTTTCTTTTCTTCTTGTTTCCACATTATATATGCGATATGCTGTTTTTTCTTTGGGTGGTGGGGGTGGGTGGTGGGAGGGGAGATTGAAGATTTGCAAAAGATTAGTAAGGAGGAGGAAGCTTGAAAGCTAGATGGATGAAAGACATCTGGAACTTTGTTCTAGTGGTAGGAGAGCAACATATGGTGTGCAGGTTAGATGCTCACTCGTCATGGGTTTCGAACCCTGCTGCAGACAAAAGCCTGGTATTTAATTGGAGAAGGTTAGATGCCCATTATCTACCGAGTTTGAATCGTGCATCATTGGCTCTCGAGATTTTTTCCGTTATCAAAGAACAAGAAAAAGAAAGCGGGTGAATGAAGAGGTGGCCTGGCACCATTAAGAAGAGCGAGAATTGCAATGCACGCAAAACAATTCTAATCAGGATTGTTTATATAGTTCCCTATGCTATGTTGTAGATTACATTTGTGCAATGTGTTCACCCACTTTCTTCCTTATGTAAGGGGCCCATTGTTTGCATAGTGTTACTAAGATAAGAGTTCAAGTCTTACTCTGTTAGAGTGAAAGTGGGTGCAACAGTAGATTTTAGAAGTATCTTGTTGACAAATAAATATAAAAGAGTACAGAATTTTGTGGAGAATTGGGTTCCCTTGTAGAAAATTAGACATAATTTTGGGATAAACCTAAAATGAGTGTTGGGCAGTTAATAAACCTGAGCATGTTCTTAGACACTACCAAGGCTATCTTATTGTCATTGTGCAAGATGGCAGCTATGCAAGAAAGTAACCTTTTCCATTGTTTGTCTCCTTTTTGTTTTTAGAAACTTTTTCTTCCAAACTCTGGGAGTATATTAACTCTAATGCTGGTTTCTGCACCTCGTGCTGTATTATGTTCTTTTCTTTGGGGTGGGGATTGGAAGGAGTAAATCGGAAATTTCTTAGGTAGGCATCCCTTGCCGGTATCGTTGAATTTCCACGCCACTTGCAGAAGAAACAAATGGAATTTATGCTGTCATTTATTTCATTCAACCAATTGAATATCAATTTTTAGAACTTATTGCAGTTCTCTATATTTGTATCTGTGATTACCATGTAAATTTCGTAGAAACCACTAAAAAGTGTTTCTTATTGGGTGGTCCATGATAGTTATGATCCGTAGAAAGCAAAACTTGAGGATATGTCGTGTGATTAGATGCGAGGCAGCTATGGGAGGAAGAAGCTGTGCTAGGTATGTGAGGTTATTACGAAGAACTTCATAGATTGAATCTCAGTTACACACCCGTCCACCTGCACGTGGGAGTAAGAAGCAAAGTTGTGTGAGTTTATTAACTAGTTTCCCTATTTTAAGTGACATAACCACCCTGGATGATGATCGTTCTTGGATCATTTAGGTCAAATTGTTCACGCCAAGCTTAACTCTTGTTTCTATATATCAGTAGATGGGCTGATATAGCAGTGTGTAGTAGCCTCGACATTTACTGGTTCAATTATTGGTACTGCTGGGCTGTGGGACCTGCTCTGTCTAAGTGCATTTCAGCATAGTAAACTGTAGATGCTGTAAGTTAGAAGAATGCTCCACTGTTCTACTAAGTCTAACTAATTAGAAGTTGCTAGTGGAAATAAGTTTTCTTAGGGAACGTGTTTGCTCTTTCAATTTCAACTTTCACTCGTTTTTGCTCATTTTTCTTGATTGAGTTAATTGTAATCAGTTTTTAGATGGTAACTATTTTTTCCTCACATGTAAAATCTTGACGTTGGTTCTCTCGTCTTTGCTAGTTGATGTAGCGGTGTGCTTGCTTATTCTCTCTCTCATGTGGCTAAACAAATAAATTATTTGTAAACTAACAGGTAGTCATTCTCGTAATCAGGATTAGATGTGTGTGAACAGTTCATGGATGTCAATGAAATGATAAGGGATGAGGACCTGATCATGCAGAGAGCTAATTCTCCAGGAAATGGTGTTGCTGCTCAATATTATTCATCAAGGCCTGTTGGCAATATCCGGCATTATGTTGCAAATATGGTACCAAGTGTCAGATCTCGGAGGCCAAGTGCACGAGAACTAAATCTTTTGAAGCGGAAAGCAAAAATAAGCTCAAAGGACCAAACAAAAGGATGGAATAAGGATGGAGATACAGAAGCTCCACAATCACAAGATATAATATCTCCTAGGGGCATGTGTCCTGACATGTCGAGCTCTAATAAGGTTACTAGATATTCTAACTGTGCTGTACACATAAATAATTCAGATACAAGGTGCTACTGACATTGATATGCATATGTGTTTTCACTCATGTGCTGAAAGTTGCTCTCTTCTAGTATCACCATGTTTCTGGGTTCTGCTGTGATCTGTTTTTCTTTGTTTTCTTTGTCTTTTGAGATTTAAAATTCATATTTACTTTCTCTCCTATCATATCAAGCATGTTAAAGAAAGATGTCTATGCATGTAATGGAGTGAAATTTCTCTACATTCAATGATCCTTTTCTTTGTTCATGAACTTTTAGAGTTCACAGGATATCGGATATCCTAATTTTATGCTAGATGATTGTATAATTTTGTATGGATGCATTTTGTTTTTTTTTGTTATTTCGTTTGTGGATAGATGTTACTTAGTACAGTCTTGAACGGTGAATCTTGTATGGGCATTGTACATGGTGATTTGTTTTCGGGTTCTAAATAAGTTTGTTAGTTTGGAACTTCTAAATCCCTGGGTCTTCTTTCTGCAATTGCTATTAAACCTAGGCCCACTTATTAATCTGGGAAAAGTCTAGGTCTCCAGGTCTCTGTCCAGGATTATACTTAAATCTTGTCTTGGCACCATAACTATATCTAATTTGAGTTAGACCTCTCCATCTATTAGTTATCCGTAGTTGCTTTCCCTTGCTTCTAGTAAGTTTATCTGTTTGGTGCCGTGTTTCTTTTACATTTTGATGTTCATTGCTACTGAATTCATATGGAAGTGCAACTTGCAATCTCTTTCTGTGAGCGGTTTCTTCAAGACCAAGTTTAGGATTGCGGGCTGTTCTTAGATAATTGTCTCTGTGTTTTTGGCAGAGTTCAGGTGTTGCCTTTGTAGATACCTAGGCTGCTCTTTTCTTTATCCTGATGTCTTTCTCAGGCTTTGTAATGATGTTGTAAAAGGAACACAGTTCTTGATATCTGGATGTCTGTTTTAGGCTCTATGATTCCTGCCTGTAAAGTAAACCCAAGTGACAAACTGGACATAAACTTGTTCAGAATTGGACTGGCATCGTATCTAGAGGATGTTGTTAATGTGTAGATTTATATTTACTTTACAGGCAGGAATCATAACCTTTAATTACAAATCTACAAGAAAATATAAATCTATTAGTTACAGTTGAAAACTTTAGATCATGTATGCAAAATATGACACCACTGGTGATTTTGAACAATTGCTTATTCTGGGAAGTTTTAGGAGAGTTTTGAAACTGTAGAAGTGGGTTACTTTGAACTGTTTCTATAGAATTGAAGATATGGCCGGTTACATTAAACTTTATAACTCCCCTATATATTTGACAATAGAGCTTGTGGGGTGAATTGGTTAGTTGTTGGTTAATTTACTGTTAAGATCATGTATGCAAGATCTTGCACCGTTGTCTAAAATTCCAATTGGCCCATGAAGATCAATCCGAATCATCCTTTTGATCTGATAAGATATTTTCTTCAATCAATTAATCAACTATGCCGCAATTTCAAACTTCTTAATTCTTTTCTAAAACTTTATTCATGGAAATGGCAATCATCTCCACCAGATTAATTTTTTTTTTCTACAAGAAAAAATTTCCGGTTTAGTATTCTCAATAAATTTGCATATGTCATTTCACGTAGTTCTGCATTCAAAAAGCATGTCCTCAAGTAATTATGAATTTTTCTCTATATTATCAACCTCAAATATAAGTCTTGAAATATATTTTCTGCAGCTACTTGGTGAAAACAACTCCGATGAAGATGGTCTAGAGTATGATGGAGATAAGATTTGGCCATTTCAGAGTTTTGTTGAGCAACTCATCCTTGATATGTTTGATCCTTGTAAGAAACTTCCATTATCCTGTTGTGCTTAATTCATTTCATGGTTTTCTTCTGAGATATTTGCTTCTGATTTCTTCAGTATGGGAGGTTCGTCATGGCAGTGTCATGGCTATGAGAGAGATCTTAACTCATCAAGGGGCTAATGCAGGAGTTATCATTCCAGACTTGACATGTGATAGTGCATTAAATATTAAAATAAAAGAGAGGGTAGACGAGAATACTGTCAAAAGGGAGAGACCAATTGATCTTAATATGCAAGTTCCACCTGATGAGTTAGAGTCAGTTTCCAAGAAACTGAAGGTTGAACATGAAGATGCAGCTTATTTGCCGATGGATACCATGGTCTGTACCAGCAGGGATGGTGATCCTGGTGGTGTTAGTGTAAAAGTGGAAGATGTTGGATTGAGTTTGGCTGTTGAACAGGCAAATGGTGAAGTTAGCATTGGTTCTGTTAAGTTGGAGACTCAATCTCATCTTAGTGGTGGAAGCCTGGGTAATGATATGTCAGATGAGAAAGGAGTTGGCGTGGATAAGACTTCAATGGAAAAGATGGGCATTCTAGAAAATCTTCCTGAGAATTGTGAGCTGATGAACTTGGTTAGATTGGCTAGGCATTCTTGGCTCAAGAATTGTGAATTTCTTCAGGATTGTGCTATTCGTTTCTTATGTGTCTTATCATTGGAACGGTATGGTTTCTCCTCCCTTGGTTTGATATCTTTGAGTTTAGCTTTGTTCTCAATTCCCCCATACAAAAATATTTAAAATAAAAAGAAAGATGAATACTCCCTCTGTAACAATTTAATTTTAAAATGCCCATTTTACCCTTAATGAAATGATTTATAGCCACACAAGTTTCTATCACTTATTTTAGACCACAAGTTTCAAAAGTCTTACTTTCTTTCTTAAACGCCGTGCCGAGTCAAACTAACTCGTATAAAATGGGACGAAGGGAGTAATCCAGAAGAAAAAGAATGAGGAAGACAGCATTTTATTAATCTATAGGATATTGAGAAATGATTTGGAATAACAAACAGGAACTAAGCTGCTTAAAGATTGCACCATTGTACTCTTTCTGGTTCAAATTTTTGAGGCTTATAGCAGTGTGCTTTCCATTTTCAAATTTATGCACTCTCTTTTATCTTCTTTTTCTGCCTTTTCCAAGGTATTTCTTTAGCTGTATCTCAACTTTGTTTTATTACTGGTTGCCCCTGCTTGATTCTGTAATTCCTGATGTGAAGGGTTATTTTTCTTTAGGTTACTGACCCCCCATTTTGCTCTTTTCGCCGTTGACAGTTTTGGAATGGAACTTTGTTGTATTACTGCTGGCCTTTAATCCGTTGATTCCATAATTCTTGATATGAATGGTTATTTTTTTGTAGGTTACTGATATACCCCACCCCATCCCCCAATTTTTTGCTATTTCTGTCATTGACAGTTTTGGAGACTATGTATCGGATCAAGTTGTGGCTCCTGTTCGTGAGACTTGTGCACAAGCTTTGGGTGCTGTGCTTAAGTACATGCATCCTACTCTAGTTCATGAGACACTGAATATCTTGCTACAGATGCAGGTAAATATGAGTCAAGCTCAGCCTTTTGTGGTTCAGTAAGTATGGCTTTTAAGATTTTTAACTTCCATTGCAAGTTGATACTCTCCTTTCCCTCTAGTTAGTAATCTCCAATCAAGATGGATCAGTATGGTTGTTGTACTTCGTACAATTCACTTTCATTTGAACCAATTAATGAGCACTGTAAAGCCTTACCATATCTTGTATTACTCCCTTTTCTCCATTTATCCAATTCACAGTGTCTTAGAATGCTAAAAGTGTTTAACTCAGGTAAAAAGATAGCTTAACACATCTCCTATTGTACTAACTTCTAACCGAAAATCTTAATGCCTTGTCAGATAGTGTAAGTGAAGCAATAGGATCTGCAAAACTTAATGTCATGGTCTCTTCTAACAAATAGTGTAAAGACAGAATTGCGTGAAGAGAGGACTAAAATACAACTATTGGTCTTTCTTTTACACAATGACGACTTCTTCTCTTTTCTATTCATCAACCAAAAACTTATGTACAACATGTGGCCCATCTAGTACTAGACAACACACAATTTTATCTTCGTTAATCTGCTAAGTTTGCTATAGACCTTACTTTTTGAGGTTAATCATACATACCTCCCTTGAGGTTTGCCTAATTACAGGTGTTGTGGAGTCAATAGTTCAACATCATAGAGAAAAATTTTGAGTCTTTGTTGCCACTTACCACCCACACAAGTATTTTTTTTTGATGTACTTGGCATTGGAAAGAAATCTGGCTTGCTTGAGGATGTGCTAAAAGATCTCGGTTAATATAAGTCTCTCCTGTACTAACCAGTTTAAGACTTAAAAGTTCAATTTCGTCCGTATTGTAAGTTCAACAATGGTATTCAACTTGGGACAGACAATATGCCCCTTCCAGAATAGGTTTTGACATCTGTTTTAATTAGCTGTTCTGGGATTTTCAGCGTAGACCGGAATGGGAGATTCGCCATGGGAGTCTTTTGGGGATCAAATACCTAGTTGCCGTGCGGCAGGTAAATCTATTTTCATTGGATGGGTTGCTTACTGATTTTTTCCGCTGGCTTCTTGCCTTAAATAATCTAATCTGATTGTTATAACTTATATGCAATTTGATTTTGAACTTTGTGTAGACTGTAGTGAAGTTGTTCGTGCTCGAGTTTTTGAGTCATTGGAATTTCTTTTCTTGAACTGTCACCTAGGAAAGGTAGCTTACGAACAGGAAAATAAGTTTACTGGGAAAATCTTGTGTTTGAGTGTGTAGAGGAACAAAAGCTTGAAGTTGCGTTGTTGGTTGTTATTTGTAGCTGCAATTAAGCTTATCTTGGCCGATGAAATACCTAGGATGAATATAATTTTTTTTTCTGTTCTTCTGATGATCTTTATTAACAGGAATTATAGGTTGTCTAAAGATGTATGATGCTGTTTTCTATGCCCTTTTAAGACAATCAGAAAATAAACTAACTCAATCTCCAGCACATAACTTTTGCTTTCTATTAATTGGATTTAAAAATGCATGATGTGGTTTTGTATGGTATTTTCCCTAGATTGATAATAAAATGCATTTTTAGAATGTTGTAATGTGATCTTTTATCTCCTTTGTTTTCCTTTGAGGGGGTGGATATGTAAATTACAATCAGGGGTTGAAGAAGTGTTAATTGATAAATGGGTTTAGTCCTGCAGAGTTGGCGGTGTGGTCTCGTATGTCACACACAGAAGTTTCCAGTTCAACTCCTTTTGCTTGCTCATTAGTATTCATGTTGCATGTACATTCTACAGACTACACTGTTTTTATTGCTGTACTTTGACTCTCCAATGACAACAGGAAATGCTTCCTGAATTGCTTGGCTGTGTTCTCCCGGCATGTAAAGCTGGGCTTGAAGATCCTGATGATGATGTGAGAGCTGTTGCAGCAGATGCTTTATTACCCACTGCAGGGTCTGTTGTTGCATTAAATGGTCAGCTGTTGCATTCTATAATCATGTTGCTTTGGGATATTTTGCTTGACTTGGATGATCTCAGTCCATCTACAAGCAGGTAAGCCTTTATTTTTCACAAGGTCCCTTCAACTCTGAGTTACAAACTTGTTCACCTTGGTGAATTTCATTCCTCACATGCAATTGTTTCTTCTCTGCTAGTGTTTAGCCAATATCTCATATCAGTTGTTCACGTTATTGTTTGGTCAAGATATTATTGCTACTATGCAAAAAGGAGGAAAGGAATGGGATATTTTTGAGGATAGATTTAATTCCATACTGGAAGTTAAATGGAATTGTATTGTATCCTTGTATTTTGGTGTAAAGAGGAATGTATAGAGGAAGTAGAACAGATTGTTGATCTTTTAGGCTCTTTGTAATTACTTTTGCTCCTTTGTGTCTTTTTGGAGGTCCCCTGCATGTCCTTAATACTGAGGAATACAACATTACTAGTTTCAAAAACAAATACGTTTGATACATACGGAGATATCTATAGTTGGCACGATTTTTCACTTGAACACCTCAAGTAGGTCGTGTACCTATTAAATATTTGTAATAGGGCCCAAGTGAACCAGTAGACACTTTTTGCTGGCTTGGCTGATAGCGTGAGCTTCCCTTGAAGTTTAGTGCGTGAAGCTTGTAAACATAACTTCTTCTCTTTCTCCTTTATTTCACCCGGTGCCTCCATATATCCACCATTTTTCTCGCCTGGAAACCACCATTTTTGACTGATTACTCCAACCTTGTGACAATTAAAAGTAAATAGATGGCTTGAAAAAGAAATGAAATTACAGAACATGATTAACCAAGACTGTTGGAGGAACATGGTTTCGATTTACCGGATTCTTTCCTGAGGTTCGCTGGAAAACTTACTCTGCCACTTTCTAGGTTCCTTTTCTACTAGGCCTATGTTGACTGGGCACTCCCCTCAAGAAAGTATTTATCAAGGGTTTACTTTACTAAATTAACCTTATTAATTATCTTTTGGAAATCTATGTTTGACTAGTAATTCATGTAGTTAGTTAGTGATAAGGTTAATATTGGAAGAAAATAATAAATTTATCTTGATTTGCTAAAATGGACAAGCGAAAAGGAAAATCCATTTTTTAGATAAGGGACAAGTAAATAGGACTGAAGGGAGTACAAAATCAATTTCTATAACTGCCTATTCCTATATAGACCCAAGTAGCTAAAGGAGATGAACAATCTAGGTGTAATTCTCGTTGATAATTGTGCTATGAAGTTTTGCATAGTCAAATTGGATTTAGAATGTTTGAAAGCCATTTATTTTAAAGTCATTCTTTTTCTCAACTCCGAAGCACTTTTTAGCAATTAAAATATCTCATTTTGGTGTGTCAATAAATATCTCTTAACAATCTTTTACCACTAAGGAGTCGTTTGGTGTAATGGATAAAAATAAATAGTCATGGGATAAGAAAATAATGATGGTATAAAATTTTCGTGTCTTGTTTGGTTGCCATGTTTGGGATAACTTATCCCACTATTTATACCATAGTGATGGGTTAAGTTATCCCATATACATGGTGGGATAAGTTATCCCAGGATAGCTAATCCCAGGATAACTAATCCTGTGATAACTTGTTCCTAACCAAACGGCCCCTAACTGTTTTTGGCTGCTAGAATCGCAGTATATATCTGGTTTTTGGGGTCTTGGATGTCATTTATGGATTATTGGGCTGAAAGCATCAAACATATACCCCATTAGAGGAGTTGTGCATGTATTGGCTTATATACTACTCACGCACACACATACACACTATGATGGTGGTTAATGATGAGCTGCCTTGTGTGGCAGGATCTTTAGGCATTAAAGTTTCTCTGCCTTCCCCACTATCTCATTTGTGCATAAATTTGAATTTCCAGATTGTGCCCAAAAGTTTATCTTGATCTTCTCTGTGCCTTTGGTACTGCAGTGTGATGAATCTGTTGGCAGAGATCTACTCTCAAGAGCAAATGATTCCCAAAACTTTTGGTGAGAAAAAGAAATTTGATCTCAATGAAATTGATCGCCAAGATGACCTTGTGGAAGGGACATGGTCTTCAGAAAATCCTTACATGCTATCAACATTGGCGCCAAGATTATGGCCTTTCATGAGACATAGTATCACTTCAGTCCGTTATTCAGCTATCCGGACTCTTGTAATCTTCCTTATTTGATCCTTTTTTCATTTGCTATTAACATATCGGACTGCTATTAGTTGTATATATCACTGTAGCAAGGTCTTATCTGTTTGTATTTTGGTGGATTTATCTTTGCATGAATTGGTTTTATACAGTGCAAGTTCGCTCAAGTATAGAAGATAAAAAGCTGAATCTTGAATTTTCTTATACAGGAGCGATTGCTTGAAGCCGAATATAAGAGGAGCATTGCTGAGTCATCTAGCTCTTTCTGGCCTTCATTTATTTTGGGTGATACTCTCAGGATTGTTTTCCAGAATTTGCTGCTTGAATCAAATGAGGAGATCGTGCAGTGCTCAGGCAGGGTTTGGAGGATCCTTCTCCAGGTTTGTTATTTATACCTGTTTGTCCCAACTAAACCCCAAATCAGCATTTCACTTTTTGCAGTGCTATATTTTATTGCATCAACACAAATATTCTGTAAATGGCTATGATAGCATTATCGTCTTAATCAAAATCTGATATTTGTATCCTTATAAATTTTCTTATAATGACATGATAATAATAGCATTCTCTAAGATGACATATCTGGAGGTGATCAGGATAGAGAGGGATACTATCCTATGTTAGTAGAAGAGACTTTTCTAAGATAACATATCTGGAGGTCATTCAATCTAATTTCATATGAAAATGAACTCCTGTCTCTCAAAAGTTTCTGATCCTCTTCTCTATCTAATAAGTATGATTTTTCTTTTCTAGAGCCTGCCTATTTGTTTCCTTTTTATGTTATTTGAGGTATAATTTGATGTGAATTTTGTATTCAGATTTAAAGTGCTCACTCATTTGAGCTTTTGATGTATTAAAGAGGAAAAACAGTAATTTTGAATCATCCCTGTAGTTAATTGTTTAGAAGGTGTTGTTTTAATCATCTTCCTTCGTTCAAGTGAACCTCTTCCAAGTCAATTGATCATTAGGGACTTACTGTCTGGATTTTCTTTATTTTCTTTGAGGGGTTGGGGGGTTTTGGGCCTTGGGAGTAAGCTTGAAAAGGGGATATGCAGATGTCCTGGAAGGTGTCTTTTGCCTTTGTTTCTCTCTGTTCGAGGGAGATATGGGGGAAGGCGGAAGTCTCTTCAAGTGATTTAGGTCCTCAGTGGCAATGTGTATGCTTTTTCTCCAGCTGTCCTGAAACATAAGCAAAAGAGTAACGTGCATACTTAGTTTTGGACATCTTTTGACTTTTTTGTCCATGTCGTAGATCCAGGTTCTCTTACTTCTAGGGTTTTGTAGTATGGGGATGGCTCTGACAGTGGATTTCTAATCCAAGCAGCTTAATAAATCTTTTTTTTTGATGAAGTAAGAAGAATGTCATTAACAAAGCATCAAGCAGATGCACAGATTACAAAAGAAAGAAAATATCAGCCCCCATAAAGGCAAAAAAAGCTATTTAAACAGCTAACAGCAGAGATCTATGGAGCTAATAATTTCCAGGAAAGAATCGATACTAAGTACAGGAGAGAGATTAACCCAACCAAAACGAGTAGTCGACATCATAATAAAATGTGTTTGGAAGCAGGAAAAAGAACAGTTTGGTATAGGACAATGATGTAATTATGGCAGCATCAACTTATCCAGGGAAAAAATTATGCTAGCTTCAAATAATTGGCTATAAGATAAATTAGGGCTACAATGTTGTTATTTATTGGAGGCTAAATATGCATATCAGAAGACAGGATTGCTGCTTCTGAATCATTAACCTTGAGCTAGTCATTTTATATTTAGATGAGAAAATTGTTCATAGTTATTTGATCTTCTTATATTTGAGATATCTATTTCCTTTTTATGCCCTATTAATATCAAAATTATTACTTGATCAAAACTAATTTGAGATATCAATTTCGATTGCTGTTAGTGCCCAGTGGAAGACTTGGAAGATGCTTCAAAGGCATATTTTCCTTCCTGGTTGGAGTTAGCAACTACTCCATATGGTTCATCATTGGATACTGCAAAAATGTTTTGGCCTGTAGCACTTCCTCGAAAAAGCCACTTCAAAGCAGCTGCAAAGATGCGAGCTGTGAAACCAGAAAACGATTCCCTGAAAAGCATATGCTCAGATTCAGGTGAAGGCACTACTGTGCTGGAGAAAAGTGGAGAGGCTTCCACCAGCAGCGGAAAGATTGTGGTGGGTGCTGATGTCGACATGTCGGTCACATATACACGCGTTGTTACTGCCACAGTCTTGGGCATTTTAGCTTCTAGGTTGCGTGAAGGTTATTTGCAATTTTTTATTGACCCCTTATGGAAGGCGCTTACCTCTCTATCTGGAGTTCAACGACAGGTACATAATCGTAAATTAGTGTTTAGTATTGATCTCCATATCTTTCCTTTATATTCTCCCCTATATGCCAAATTTAAACTGGATTTTTGATGGTGAATCAGGTAGCTTCAATGGTGCTTATTTCTTGGTTTAAAGAACTGAAGACCAGGAACATTTCGGATATGGATGGGGTCATTGCTGGCATCTCAAGTAATTTTAGGAGCTGGTTGTTGGATTTGCTAGCCTGCACTAATCCAGCTTTTCCTACGAAAGATTCTCTTCTTCCTTACATTGAACTCTCAAGAACATATGATAAAATGCGCAATGAAGCTCGTCAACTGTACCATGCGACTGAGTCATCTGAAATGCTTAAAGATTTGTTATCATCTACCCCGGTTGACTTGGATAATCTCAGCGCAGATGACGCAATTAATTTTGCATCTAAACTTCAATTTTCAAATATTAATACTTCAGGGGAGGAATCTGTCGAACGGAACAGTCTGGACGAACTAGAAACATTCAAACAGAGGCTTTTGACCACTTCTGGGTATTTGAAATGCATCCAGGTAATTTTTGGGGGTGATTCTTTAAAAGTGGTGTCTGATTAACTGGATAAGTGTATTAGCTTTAGTCTTTTGCTGATTTATCACATCATTTCCTAACTTCCAGTCTTTTCCTTTGACAACTCGCAGAATAATTTGCATGTTACTGTCTCTTCTTTACTGGCTGCTGCTGTTGTCTGGATGAATGAACTTCCCGTGAAATTGAATCCAATTATATTACCTTTGATGGCTTCTATTAAGAGAGAACAGGTAAGTGTTAAATGTTTGAAATTTCCTGAACAAAGAGCACTTGCTATTTGCATGTTCATAATTGTTCATTTTTGAAGGAGGAGATATTACAAAGTAAGGCGGCTGAGGCTCTTGCAGAGCTTATCTATCGTTGTATGGGACGGAAGCCTGGACCAAATGATAAGTTAATTAAGAACCTCTGTTGTTTGACATGCATGGATCCTTGTGAGACACCTCAAGCCGGAATTTTGAATTCTATAGAAATAATTGAAGAGCAAGATCTTCTATCCTCAGGAAGTAGCAGTCATAGACATAAATCAAAAGTTCATATGCTCTCCCCTGGTGAAGACCGTTCAAAGGTTGAGGGCTTCATCAGTAGACGTGGATCTGAACTTGCTTTGAAGTTCTTATGTGAAAAATTGGGTGGATCTTTGTTTGAAAAGCTTCCTAAGCTGTGGGACTGCCTAGTGGAAGTTCTTAAGCCTTGTAGTCTTGAAGGCATGACTGCAGAAGATGAAAGACTTCTTACTCAAGCTATTGAGTTGGTCAAGGATCCTCAGAACTTGATTAACAATATCCAGGTCAGTCCCACTGGTCGTAATTCTTCGTTTCTTGCACTTTTTGATAATTACATGTTTATTACAAATGCAACTGAAAAGCGAATAAATCTGGTATATAAGAAGTATGCGCAAAAGTAGGCAAAAACGTCTTTCCATGAATTTTTTTGTCATGCATTTGGGTGGATGGATGTCTGATCTGATGTCCTAGGGACTATGCAAAAAAAATAATACAGAAGTTTCATTCCTTTTCTGCAACGATGCCCAAGTGCCAATCGAGCCGCCTCCCATGCTCTATTTCCTTCCTTTATTCGCTATCATTGAAGATCATTTACAAGAGCAAGCAGGGACGCTTGTAATGTTATGTTGGTTAACAACGATTGGACCAGAGAATGCGATTGTACTAGAAAATGATTCTCTTTATGAAGCTACCCTTTATTCTGATCTCAGTCCTCTGTGTCCTTCTGTTAGGTAATGATGCCATGATGAGTCCTCTTCTCTTTGTGAAAAAAGGATTAACTACTTTTTATTGATGTTAATACCTATATAAAGCAGATATTGTTCGCTTAGGTTATCATAAAAAATGTTGAATCTGTAATTCCTTCTCTTAGTAGATTATTATGGGTATAACTCACAATTATTTCTTTGGGGTGGGTGGTTAGGAATTTGTTACGAATATTGGGTTTCCTTTGTAAGGAAGAGAAGTGTACAAATATTGGGTTTCAATAACCAAAGTAAGATGATCTCGTTTGGTTGGAATTCGAAGGAGTTTTTTAGTTTCTCTGGGTTGATTCTTAACTGTATTATTCATTTCCACTTTATGTACTCCTGAAGGATGTTTATATTAATAAGCCTAAAAGAAAACCATGACTGAGGAATAGAGTGGATGGGAACCAACTGTCAAGCTCAAATATTGGAAACGAAGAATGAAATGTAGTTCTCTTTCTTAAAACTAAAGCTCCTATAAATTTGCTGATCCTTGAAGGTCCAACGCTTCCTAATTTTGTTTGTCCTGCTTACTATCTGAAGAACAACCAGAATTCCTCTCTGATCATAGTTTCTATAGATGTTTTCCAGTACTTTTCACGTAGCTTCTGGAATTATCTGTTTTTTAAAACTTAAATTGAGAGATGTTTGAATCTAGAGAAGAAAAACTTATTTCTTTTGTGAAGATTGAATCATGTCATCTCTTTTGCGATGGAGTGTGTGTAAGTTGCTTGTACAGGTAACAGTAGAAGAGATGTGACTAGTCTGCCATTAAGGTGGAGCAGTTTGTGCTTACAAAAGAAAATCCACAAGTGTTGTTGCTTAACTGACATCTGTTAGGGGTATTTTGCTGGAAGGAAAGCAAACTGAAAGGCAAATAAATAGTTTCCTTAAGACATTATATATTTGTTGCCTCTGGGAAGCACAACTGCAAGTTTTTGCAAGAAACAAATTCATCAGAAATGTATTCTCTCCGATCCAATTTATGTGGCACTGTTTGGTTAGGCACAAGGTTTAAGAAAGAAAGAAAGACATTTGAAACTTAAGGTCTAAACAAGCCATAAATATCGAAAAAGTTGACGTTCTTCTCGCGACAAACCAAAAAAGAAAGTGTGCCACATATAGGGGCCAGAGGGAGTATTTGACAGTTGGCATTTGCCACCACTTTGTTACTGTTCCAAAATTATTTGTGAAGACCTGATTAGTTTCATGCTCTATTTCAGTTGGACACTCTCGTGGTTTTTTCCTTGACTTAAGCACTGTCTTTGTCTTCTTACTCTTTTTCCTTCGAGTGGCAGGTGGTCCGTTCCATTGCACCAATGCTGGATGAGACATTAACACCGAAACTCCTCACTCTCCTTCCATGCATTTTCAGATGTGTTCGTCATTCTCATATTGCTGTGAGATTAGCTGCATCTAGATGTATTACAACCATGGCCAAGTCAATGACATTGGATGTGATGGGTTCAGTTATTGAGAGTGTGGTGCCTATGTTAGGTGACATTACATCTGTACATTCTAAACAAGGAGCTGGCATGCTTGTCAGTTTGCTTGTCCAGGGACTTGGTATCGAGCTGGTTCCATATGCTCCCCTATTAGTAGTTCCCCTTCTGAGGTGTATGAGTGATTCAGATCATTCTGTCAGACAGAGTGTGACACATAGTTTTGCCACCCTTGTGCCTCTACTTCCATTAGCACGTGGTGTTTCTCCTCCTGTTGGTCTTAGTGAACACCTATCAAGAAGTCAAGAAGATGTTAAATTTTTGGAGCAGCTAATTGACAACTCACATATAGATGATTACAAGCTCTCAACTGAACTAAAGGTGACATTGAGAAGGTAACTCCACAGCCACTGATTATCTCTCAAGTATCTGCAATGTGATATTGTGATGCCTACCCTGTGCTGAGTTTTTTTTTTTTTTTTAAAGAACTAATATCTCGGTCTCTCGCTGCAGAGACTTATATGTTCCTCTTTCTCCAACCTTGTTTTTTCGTTGTTTCGGTTTCTCTCCAACCATATAAGATGGGTTGGTGGGACCAAAATCGCATTTATCATCATGCTTTAAGGTTCATTTTCTTCTTGTGGGATGATTAGCACTGGAATATCATGCTTTAAGGTTCATTTTCTTCTTGTGGGATGATTAGCACTGGAATATCATGCTTTAAGGTTCATTTTCTTCTTGTGGGATGATTAGCACTGGAAT
>JAJONR010013270.1:0-24807 GCA_029582245.1 Solanum etuberosum | reverse complement strand
GAGTTCATAATAACTCAAGTCTCCATAAACCATGTAGCCATCATGGGTAGAAAGGATCATACTTTTTAGATGACTCCTTAGTGCTTTTAAGCATAGACTAGTGGATCCACTTAGTTAAGGCGTTCTATATGACGGCAAAGTATATGACAGTTCTGGCAGCGTGGGCAAGACGTTGTATCATCACTTAGGCTCATAGTGGTGGTTGTCGGTTAGAGAAACTCCCACAGTATTATATTACTTTATATGTAATTGGGTTGTTATTGTACTTCTTTAAATACATTGAGTTGTCATTTACTGTTTTAAATGCTTTGTATAAACTGCACCTTTATTGATGTTTTTACTTTGCATTGAGTTGAGTTATTCATGAGTTGAGTAAAGCCAGGGTAAGTGTTTCTTTCAAATTCCTTTCAAGCTTATGTCTTGTTTAGTAGTCCCCTCGAATACTCGTACATTCAATGTACTGATGCCATTTGGCCTGCATCGTTTTATGATGCAGACACATGTAATCATGATCAGCATCCAACGCCTCGTTGATCCAGTTGAGCACTCAGAGTCAGTTGGTGAGCCTCCTTGCTTTCCGGAGGACTCATTTTACTTTGCTTTCTAGTATTTCAGTTGTTAGGATGATCGGGGATCTTGTCCCGACATCCCTCATTGTTTAGAGACTTCATAGACGGATAGTTATAGTTCTTTAGTCTTATTCATTTCAGATGTTGTTTTAAAGACTTGAGTTTGTCTTATTGGCTAGTTGAATGCTTTCTTATTAACATTCTTGAGTTATATGGGTTTATTTTTGTTAAGTTAAGTCTTCCGCTGAATAAGTAAGCCAGGTCAAGGGTTCGCTTGGGGCCAGCAATGGTTCTCGAGTGCCAGCCATGTCCGGGGTGTAGGCTCGGGGCGTGACAAAAACTCTTTAATTACAACTTTTCACGTGATACATTCAATTTCTTTTCTGGAAACTCTTTGGTACATTTATTTTTAATTTAAAATCACAAGGCTCAAAAAAAAATTATTCTCTTTAACTTCATAACAAATCAAAATCAGATAAATAAAATTGAAAGGGAAGGAATATGCTTTAAGTGATTTTTACTACGTAAATAGAAAAGAAGATAGTGGATTCAAAAATGATTTCTACATTCTTGACTCTAAAGATGCCATAAAGGTTCAAATTGGACAGTTGTGTGTGATTGATTTCATGTGTTAAACAAAATTTTGTTAACACATTTCTGAATTTCACTTTCTTGGATAATAAGTAGTCGGCTACTGATTAATTACTTTAATTAACATAATTAGAATTTCAAGAGTTAATTAAGTTTTTTTTTTATTATAATTTTTTAATATGTCTTTTAAATATTTTAATTTGCTAATCATTGTAATTTATAATATTTTTTACGTATTTTTTAAATATATAAATTTTATTTAAAAAATTTAAAACTTCTATGTTCGAATTCATAATTAAAATTTAAAAATTTCTAAGGATGGCATGTGAACTGCTTTTAACACTTTCAAAGTGCACTAGTACTCTAGTTATTTACATCTATTAATTTTTCCTAAAATGATAGCCTTTTTGGTTTTGATTTAATTAAGGAGTTATTTCATAAAATTAAAACTTGAGGAAGGAAAAAGAAAACGGTAGCCAAAAACAACTTGTACAGTACTTTTTATGTAACTCTTGTTGGAGAACAAATTACCCCGGAATTGCCATCTCATCCTCAATGCGGAATAACAAATAATATTATAATTTCAAAATAAATTGTTTTGCAATTTTATTCAATGCGGAATAACAAATAATATTATAATCTCAAAATAAATTGTTTTGTAATTTTATTCCAATTAAATATAGAATAAATTTATCTTAAAATTAATCTCAAAATTTATATATCCTTATCCCTCGTATCAAACTAGCCCTAATAGTTCACCTTGGGAGTGATTGATTAAACTAATCAGTAGCCAAAACAACTTGTACTAATCGATGCTATAATTATTAACTTGATTAAAAATTAAACATGTAAATACTAAATATCGATCATGTAAGATTTACGTAACACGAACAAGATTGTATACATGTTAACAACAACAAAAGATCAATAAAATCTTTGTTGAGGAATTGCTTCAAATCGGACTTTGAATCTCAAAGAAACAAAGTACAATGGCACAAACTAAATATCCTCTTGGGTTGTTTGATGTTAATGTTAAAAATAAATGTTCTATCTTTTCACTTTTCTTCTATTCCTTTCGTTTCTGATTTCTGCCTCGTTCTTAAAGGTGAAGAACCATTTTTAAAGAAGTGGATGTTACGATTGAGCAGTTACAGTGTTTTCACTTTTTTTCAAAATAATGTTTATTTTCTTTTTCAGAAATTATATTGGATCAGATCGAGTCTACATGGACGACTCACGATCCAAAAGCTTACATATCATTTAATTAATTAGATATGTACATAAGCACAGACAAACTAATCAAGAAATTTTCATCAGACAATACCTCGACTGAGTTGTATACATGTGTGTATACGATAACAATATATTCAGTGTAATTTCATAAGTGAGGTTTGGGAAGAATAAAGTGTATGCAGATTTTATCACTACCTCGTGAAGTAGAGAGACTGTTTCCAAAAGACCTTTGACATGTAACAACAACTACAACTACAACATACAAATATAGTCTCATTAATTAGTAGGGTCTGAAAAAAGTAGGAATTGCCACAAATAAATTTTCTCCATTGCAATTCAATGAGAAATTTGTCTATAAAATACCTACCTCATTCGCACTGAACTAGCTAACTAGAAAAACGCATGGTGGAAAACAGATACATTGAAGTTCCTAGAATAACCACCGAACATTTTAATTTCTTTTCTCACTAATTCAATCAAAATATTTATAGAAATAGCCACTAGTATTTTTAAGTGAAAAAATTCATTGGGAAAGTAATAATCTTTTAATAGTGAGAATATACATAAACCTTACCCAATATATACATACACGTATATTATGTACACATAATATGACAAATTGATTTTTGTTTCATGCATCTTCTTGAATCTTTGATCATCAAAAACTATACGTGTGTATACAATGACAAATTGATTTTTGCTTCATGCATGTTCTTGAATCCTTGATCACCAAGAACTATACGTGTTGCTAACTTGCTATCAAAGAATTTAATTCAATAATCATCTTAGCATAATGTTTTTAATGTCCTCAAATTCAGTAGAGCCTTATTAATATTGTTATTAATTGATTGTATCATCGTTTAGTTTCTTTACTTAATTTTTTATTCATAGCTAAATTCAATATACGTCATTTAATTCTACTCGAAATGTTCACTTAGGCTTAATTTGTCAGGGTGCTACAGCAGCTAAAAAAAAGATTTCGTCGTTTAATTACTATTTACTCTCTTTTCCAACAATACTTGTTCTTTGCACACTTCTTAAGAAACTATAAATAGAAGAATAATTTTATTATATTACCCTTTGAATATAATAAATACAATATTTTCAAAAATGTAATAGAGAAATGACATAATTAATAACAAGGGTAAATTAGGAATTAAGTATAAAATTATTCATTGATTTCATAAAATAGACAAATATTGTTGGACATCCCAAAATAGTACTCCCTCCATTCACTTTTACTTTTCACTTATTCCTTAAATAGATTTACATTTTTACTTGTCACTTTTGACATATCAAGAAAAAAAAAACATTTTTTCTCCATGTTTTACCCTCAGGATTAAATACTTATTATCCAAATCATTTTTTAAGACATCATTTAATAGAGGATAGTTGGTAAAATACTTATATCATTAATTATTTTTTTAATAAATGTATCAAGTCAAACTGTAACATATAAAAGAAAATATACCAGACAACTATTATTGAACGGAAGGAGTAACAAACAAGATAAATTATATACTCATCTAGTGTAAAAAATATTTCTTTACGATAGTGCAATGCATGTGAGATGTCATCGGTTTCATAAATTTATAATAAGCTACTTTAAAGTTCATATTGGGAGAAAATGAAGTCATAAACACAAGTTTACAAATATTCTTAAAAAATATCACAAGTATATGATTCTTTCTCTTACATCCTATTTTTTTCCTTTATAAAACCTCAATTGTCACAATTATGAGTAGAAAAAAATTAACAAACATTAAAACAAGAAATAATTAAATAGCTCTTAATAATATTTATATCAAATCAAATCAGGGACGAATTCAAGAGTAAACACTTATAAATTTACATTCCGAATCCTATTATTGTCGTTATTGCTGAGTTCGATATTTATTATTTATATTTGTTTAAGAATTTTTTGACACATATATAAAGTTAGAATTAAAATTATAAAATTTAAATAAATTCATTAATTATACACAAGATGCTTGCCCTTACTAATGGTTGTGGATAAGTGAACGTGGCACTAAAAGGCTCCACAAATGACTATATATTATAATATACGTATATTAGATAGTCTGATTACTTCTTTTGTTTTGTTTACCTATGCGGCGTCGGTATTCGCATAACTGGCCCGACTAAATTTAAGTTTGCACATTATATGATTCATTTTTATTTTTTATTTATTTTTTAGTATTTGTATTGAAGTTCGATTAAATTAGAATTAATATATTTCAAAGTTTATTTTTAGGGACACAATATGATTTTTCCTTTTTAAGATCTCAAACTCAAAACTTTTATCAAGGATATACAAATCTCAATCATCTCATTACAAATTATATTGATTCACTTCATTCATACATCATCAGTACATGGTATAGTTAATTACTAGTATTCTTATAAATAACATAAACTTGCATTAACTTAATTAGTAAGCTCAGTTTCATTACGTAGTAAATTATTTTACTAACTAATGCAACTAGCAAATGTTCGTGCATAAGTGAATGTGGCACCAAAAACACCGTTTGGTTATCGAGAACATAATACTGGTACTAATTTTATACCCTCTTTTGGTTGACATTATCATTCTGGTATATAGAAGTACTAAAATTTATGAATTTTTACATCGTAATTTCAATATTATTTTGTACCGGGTCTTCATTGTGTTATAATTTATACAAAGATAAAACACTTAACCAAAATAACTTGGATTTCAATAGTTTCGGTTTATTACCTTCAAATCAGTCCCTAATTCTTACGTTATAATTTTCACATAATTTTTCCGCGAACCAAACGACTTTTTATTGTTTTAGTGAATTTTATTTTATATGCATGTATGAGGAGAGCAAGAACTTATATTTCTTATCATTAAAACGTGCAGAGCAGAACAATTGTCAAACTCTAATATTGGTGACAGTAAGGCAATTTATGCCCTAGTACCTATTGGATTATATGTTATTTTCTAATTTTTAGTGTACTGATTCAAATTTATTCCTTATCATTTATCTTATTTTAATGGTTGAAGGGAATTTATTAATATCAAGAATCTCTTAACATTGTGTATTAGTTCTTCTCTTGATCTCTTAATATTTTTTTCTCCTTTATTCGTTGGCTTTTTTTAGCCATAGGTAAATTAATTGTCGGACTAAAATAATTTTAAAACACTTTTAATATGGTATGATATTATTATTTTTTTAATCAAATTTATATTTTTTTTTATAATGTGTCACACCATTAAGAGTACTCAACTATTTTATCAGTAATTTTTTTCTTCTCTACTTTCCACGTGAGACTTTGTTCACACACACTCAATAATCTCCAGGCTCGTAGATCATGTGCAAAGGCATTTAGCTGGGCCCTACAGCATCGCTCCCCCATTTTCATATTTGTTTTGTTGAAGTATTGACTATGATATCAGTTGTTGAGCTAAAACAACTTAAAGATACTCTTAAAGGCAAATTACACATTTGGCAGATCAGCAAAATCGATCATCTCATTTATTTTCATTAAGATTAAGATGTCTGAATCTAAGTGCACGTCTAAATGATTAAGATGTTGTCTCTAGATCTGAACATTGAATGATTAAGACTGTTTGTTTTTGAACATTTGAATATATATAATTCATCATTATATAAGCATTATAAATATATAGTTCAATACCCGCTTGAAAGAGAGAAGTCATACGCTGATAATGGAGAGAGATGGGGAGAGAGAGTCAAGCGTATATAGAAAGAAAAAATAACGATGGTTGAGCTTTACATAGAAATAAATTAACATTATAAAAACAGTCTAAATAGAAATAAGACACTCTCATAAATCTGACTAAACAAAGTACAAATTAGAGTTACATAGTGATTAATCAAGTATAATTCTGTATATATTCTTTACATTATAATTTGCTAATTTACTGATCAAGTTTGATCATATGAAGTCTAGGACACTCAATGTGTTGAATAATAATGTTAATATAAGATCTGACAATCGACCAAGTTTTCCAAATGACACTATTTTATTTATCCAATCATCACGATTGAGTCGGATAATATATAAAACAACAAAATTAATTTTCTACTCCTGTCACTACAAATAATTTAATATATATAGTGTGAAAATGCTTCATATATGAACACTACATATATTTAAAAGATTGCAAAATTTTGTATTAGATTGATTATGACTTAGTATAGTATAAGACAAGATTGTGAGGAAAATAACCATAACACAATGATCATTACTCACAATACCCCATTCTAATAAAATTCTACAGTGATCATACAACAGGACCTCATTAGTCTCATATTGATTGCAGATTAGGGGTTTGGATAGTTTATTAATAAGTTCTTCTTGAATTTATTTAATTTAGGGTTAAGATCGATATTTTTAAAGTCACGTCTCGTCTTGATTTAAAAGAGATTGACTGGGACTGAAAATTCGGGCCATCAAGAATTCACACAGTTATTCTCACAATTCATCATATTATAATGATCAAGACTTATTTTAGATACATGCTATGTGAATACTTATTAAACTTCAATCTCCAAAGTAATTATTTTTTATCTAATTAAGCATACAAATAAATAACACCTAA
The DNA here is from genome assembly GCA_029582245.1 of Solanum etuberosum. NCBI lineage: Eukaryota > Viridiplantae > Streptophyta > Magnoliopsida > Solanales > Solanaceae > Solanum > Solanum etuberosum. The sequence goes on along the minus strand of JAJONR010013270.1, from coordinate 17,823 downwards.
AACCTATATGTATTCATACTCCAACGATATAAAAATTTCAAAACTAGCACTCAACCAGTCAAAAGTCAAACCACGAGAATTACGTGAGCAAATTTTAATTACGAATTATTTGTATGGAAATACCATTTCCAAGATTACCCATGGGATCCACAGACACCTTTTTATCTTTATGCTTCCATAATTGTCGATCAAAATGCATAGAGCTTGATGCACATTTTCATAATTCTATTATTTCCAGGAAAAATGCAACATATTTGAATTATGGTCTCTTTTAAACGGAAATTCCTTTTCAAGACCCCTAATCTAATGGTATAAAATTTACAAACAACTAATTTTTTTGGCTCCCGTATTTTAATTGAAAATTAGGCACAGTCATAAAATTTTAATTTCTATAAGTGAAACTCCAGTATAGAGTCATGGAGTTTCACTTGTGGAAGTAAAAACTCTAGTACAACAATTATTTTTTAAAAATAAGACAAAATGTGATCAGTTGACGCTATTTCTATAATCTAATAGTGGATGCAAAATCTTCACATTTCTTATTTTGTTCAACTTGCTTTTGCTCGGATACAATCATACGAACCTCTTAGCTAGGCTCTAGCTAAGTAAAAAAAATTTTTGGTCAACGTAGGTACAGAGATTCAGCAACCAATTTGACTGCTTTTTTAACACCTGAGAGTTGTTGCATCATGCATGATTTCAGTAGTAATGTAGTTGAATAATTACATAAGTACAGTTTAAGTTTTGTACACTAGTAGCGTAAAATTAGAATAATATAGTTATCTGCTATAATCGATTTAATTAAATTGATGATATAATTTTTTTAACAAAGCCATGCTATATGGCTTAAATCTGATTATTATTAAATACTCACACATAAAAGCTTGAATTCACTGGGTATTTTCATCCTTAACTAGAAGTTCAGGTTTGAGCTCGATCTCTGTGAACGGAGTTGTCTTTGGTAAGGAACGGTTTACCCCCTAAACTGGAACTTCACAGCCCAAATCTGATTAATTAGTCAGGTCCAAAAATGGATACTTGACACTTGATGGAAAACTAAAAAAAATAAAGCCCATGACACTAATTATCCTAACGTGTATATAAAAGACAACTCAATGCACAAAATATTCTATGTTCATGCAAGATCAAGGGAAGCGTCACACCTCGTGTATATAAAATTTTAAATTTTGAATCTGACTATGCATGAGCAGGTGAACGCAGCTAGGTCTCATTAATCGTAGGAGTGAAGTTGAATTAGGAAGAGAGGGAACTAGTTTGAAGGCAGTTGACCAGGATCATTGTCCTAAGTTTCATTCAAATAATACTTTCCCCATGCACACGGCACAGACAGAAGGTACAACTTTTTCCTCAATCTTCTCCTCCTACTACTAATATAATTTTATTATTTTCTTCCATATACTCAGAGGCGTATTCGGAATTTTGAAATGATAAATGTATTATTAAAAAAAAAAAGATTGATCTAAGATATAAATTTGATCGGTTCGATATTTAGGTTCTTATTACTGAAAACGTTAAAATTTTAATATTATAGGTCCAAAATTAATTCTTATATTAATGGAAATGCCAAAAGTGCTACCAATAATCACTTAGAGGGTGTTATCTAATTTTAGAAAGAAAAATAAAATAAGATAAATATAAAATTCAAATTTTTAACCTCATATAGAGAGGTGCACCCAGTCTTCATCGCATTATATAATACTTCGAGTGTGGGTTCATAAATTCTTTTAAAAACATAACACTATTATATATGATCTCGAGAGGGAAGCATGGGTTCACGTGAACCGAGTGATCCCTTGGATACGCCCCTGCATATACTCTATATATTTACGTATAAATTGTAAGTAAAGATATGTAGAAGACACCACTATATAGTAAGTATATACATACATACTTATTAATAGTGTGAGCATATTACAGGTGGTAGTTGAGTGCTTCCAAATTCCAAAGCATGTGCTCTTTACCCACACTGACGTGCTCAGGCTAGTTTCCAGAAGGGCCATGTCTTGCTCACTATTTTTTTGCATTATTATTTGGATGACAATTTACTTCAGGATCCGCTTTGTACTGTTATATTGATGAATGTTGTTGTTATAGGCAAAAAAAATATACTATTATATATAGACAGGTAAAATAAAATATTAAAAAAATGGTTTTAAGGAAAATTTGTTTCTTATAAGGTATAACAAAATGTACTTATAGTGATCGGTGACGGTTATATAAAGAGATATGATGACTGTACTTTAATATCCATAATTGAATTCCTAAATTCGTCAATGTATCCGGCAATGGAATTTTTTATTTTTTTATTTTAAAGAATAATGTATAATGTACTAGTTCCTAGGGGATTTCACACATGCATACACTAATGATTTTCCTATTTTTTGTTTTTATCATTTTTAAGAAATTTATTTTTTAAAGAAAAAATATTTTAACCAATCAAATATGAGAAAATTAGAAAACATTTACTAGAAAATGTTTTCCTCCCCGCCAGACACACTCATCATAAGGTCAAATCTCTCCGTCAAAAGAATTCTCTATCCTTATCTTAATCGCTAGCACATCGATCGGTGTGAAGTTCGAGTTTGACTACTGTATTTGTGAAGTTCGAGTTTGACTACAAGAATGTATTCAACAAAATATACACAATTAGCACAATTCTAACACATCACAAATAAGGGGTACCTCTACTACACATCATATAGCTAGGCTCCCTCTCTCATTTTCTGATTTTCCCCTTTAACTTATAGGTGGTTAGCATCATAGATTCACAGTGTTAGGATTGTTGAATTTAACAATTACAAACCTTAAACGATGACAAATCACACAACAAAAAATATTTTAATAGGGTTTGATCAATTAGCCTATATATGAGAAAACTAATATAAAAACTATCAAGAAAATAATCTTTCACACTTAAGCAAGTCTACATTAAATTATATTATTAACTTGAGATAGTCAAAAAATTCATGAACTTCAGATCTTGAATTCGTCTCTGATTAGAATTTAGAATGACCCCGAGTTAGGAAGGACGAGGTTCAGTGAGGATCAAGTATTGTACTTGGACGATGTTTTATTAATACTTACATGAGTTGGTTTGTTTGGTGGAGACTAAGCCCATCGAGTGATCGAAAAGACAAATAAACAGGGGACGTTCGACACATAGGGAGACCAACAGTAGTGTATGTAAAAGTGTTTAATAACTCCAGAAGTTGTAGTAACTTCTAAGCACCATGCATTACAAGTTTAGGGGTAAAAAAAATACTTTAAATACACCAAAAAGAGATAAATAAATTATCTGACCAAACACTATTTCACAATTAGTGTCTTTGACCGGTTGTAGTTAAAGTTTAAAAGTCAAATGCTACTCTTAGGGTGTGTTTGGTATAGAGGAAAATATTTTTAATTTTTTTTTTTGTATTTGTTGATTTCAAAATATCTTGTTAAGGAAGTCATGTTTCTTAAAAATAAGGAGATGGCTTTCCTAATGTAAATAGAGAAAACAAGTTTTATAACTTGTACATTTTAAGCTTATTATTTTATCTTTACCCCTTGACCATCTCACATCCTATCTCCAGCCAATTCTGAACCCCCACTACATATTTAATTTCATTGTCATAGTATTTTGCTAAGTCATATATAAATATATTTGGAATAATTTTTTTTGCTTATCTATCAAACAATAGAAATGAGAAGTATAATATTCTTATATGTTCTTGGATAATCATATCATCATGAACTAATTTTAAAATTGAGTTAAATTTAAAAATCATATCTTCATGCCCATTATTGAATCTACTCAAAATTATTCAAATTAATGAGCCATGTACTCCTCCATTCAACAATATTTGTTTACTATACTATTTTGAGATGTTTAATAATATTTGTCCACTTTATGAAATCAATAAATAATTTTATACTTAGTTCCTAATTTATCCTTACCATTAATTATAGTCATTTCTCTATTACATTTTTCAAGACATTATATTCAAAAGGTGATATAGTAAAATTACCCTTCTATTTATAGTTTCTTAAGAAGTATGCAAAGTCAATAATAGACATGTATTATTGGAAAGAGGGAGTAATAAATTTCGAATACCAAATTATTATACTAACAAAAATAAAAATCAAACCATTTACTGTGAATTTCTTGGGTAAAACTAAAGAAACATTATTTTTTTACGGGAATTGCATTTTACTAAAAAAAAAAAGACACCAGGTGGAGAGATTTTGGCTTTTAAATAGGTGGGTCCCCAGTACAGATCTGTGCTTTACACCATCAAGACAAGTAGGACCTTTATGTGTCGGTTCTGAGAAGCCCCAAAAGGAAGAGAAAAAAAGGTAAAAAAATAGAAGAAAAAGTCGCTCACTCTTAAGCTATTAAAAAAATAAGTACTTAACAAGGTCCAGAGAATTTGACTTCATTATCTCTCTTAATCTATAGAGTTGGTACTAATTTTTTATTTTTTATTTTAAAATAAAGTTCAAACTAATAGTCAAATTGAGCTGTCATTATTCTGCACCTCCACATAAGCCAAGGCTAAAAGGCAGTTGAGCCATCTGTGTCATCCTCTTAAGCAATCCATTCAGAATTTGGTCTTTTTCTCTGTATTCACTTAAACTTTCCACTTAAAAACCTTTAAAACAAATCACCGATAAATTGGTACAATGGTACAGCACCAGAGACATACCATTCCAGCAATAACTAGGATTTTTCCTAAACAAATTTCTCTGTAATAGTGACAAAAAAGGAACACTTTTAAGCCAAGAAAATGAAAAGTTAGCACAAAATGGACCCCCCCTTTGACCCAAACAGTTCAGTCTGCACACGAGTTGAGTTTATTTTAGTCATAAAAATCCCAAGAACCAGACAAAGATTTTGATTCCCGCGCTTGGTTTAGTTTAAGAGTTAAACAGTTTGAGAAACTCATTGTCTCCTTTCTGTTTTTGTCTAATACATGAATCTTAAGTACATTATTATAATACTAAAATACAAAAAAATACAGGATTAGTATGATGAAGCATGCTAAAACTGTATATAATGGTTGGTCATTATCCACAGTAAACCTACATTTCTTTCATTATTTAGTGGGATTAAGCCCGCGGCTCGACGGTGGGGGTGGTGCTCTATGTGTTGAAAATGAAAAAGAGTTTACTGTAGAGCAAAAGAATAGTTAAATTTTCCATTTTGTCAGATAAGATAATTTAGAAGAATAGAGGTGGAAACGGATGGTCACTTTAAAAGAATAGAGGCAAATAAAGGTATAGATTTTTCCAGCAAATGAAGGTCACGAACATGAAGAAGTCGTACTAGTTTAGGGACAAGTGATCAAGGAAATGAAGTTGTTACTTCTGGCTAATATAAGCAATGTAGCTTAGTTCTATTTAGTATTTTCCAACAACATATTCAACGTAGTCTCACAAAGTGGGGTTTCAAAAGGATAGAGTGTAAGTCTGAGAGATAGAAAGATTGTTTCAATAGACCATGGGATATTTGGTATTTTCCAATGTTACAAAAAGGACAAGATAAGACAATTTAGTAGAGAACCTGATACAGTAGTTGCCTCAATATCTAGGATACTCCAATCACTGCTTATGTAATTTAAGATTCAGACTTTGACATGGTATAACCAACTACAGCTGAAGAATAAGATCTAACATGAGATCTAAATCTTGAAAAAACTAAATTAAATCTTAATTCATTACATTTTGTTTGAAAGACAGTATTTAACTTAGATATTGGGAAGATTTTTGATGTAGCTGATGCAACCATTAGATTTTGTAGTTGTTGTAATCCATCTTGATAATTGATTTCATACTTCCAAATGGAAGCAAGAGATGACTTTAAATCCAATTTTTCACCCTATTAAATTTGTGAATTAAGGGAATATTTTTTTTTTTCCAAATAAAGCTCCTAAAGATATGCAAGTAATCCCTCAGTTTTGTGTGTTTTAAGACCTTTAAAAGATTATCTACACAGAGAGAGAAATAATTAGAGGAAGGATCGTGTAAGCTTCATCGTTATGTTAGGCTTTTTCTTTAACATTTTTTTAAATATGGCCGTTGACAAAAGAATGAGGGTATTCTCAACGCAAAATAATTCTGGCTATACTATTCTCATCTCCAACTACTGGTACAGCTTTTTTTGAGCAACCAACTTGAAAAAACAATAAAAAATATTATTCTAATTAGTTGTAATTCTAGCCTGCCTATTTAAGAACTACTCGTGGATATGGAGTACATGACAGCAGTTTCTTCTCATTCTACAAGTCTTTTTCTCTCAACATCTCCTACCATTACTCTTCCACTTCTTCCTTTTGATGATAAAAACAATACATTTCTTTTTCCTTGAACAATTTTTTTCATTTATTCTCAGTCTCTTATCAAGCTATTGTATACCTGCCTGCAACATACATTTCCACTTATATAGGGGCACCTAATACATATTACTACTAAGATGATATCAGTTGGTATGTGCATTGGGGCTTTTCTGGTTTTGATCATTATACATTGGGTTTACAACTGGAGGAATCCCAGATGCAATGGAAAACTCCCACCAGGTTCAATGGGCTGGCCGTTACTCGGCGAGACCATTCAGTTCTTTACCCCAAATACAACATCAGATATTGCTCCCTTTGTGAAGGAGAGGATGAAAAGGTGGTTACTGCAATCCACTCTTTTGGATTTTATATATTTTAGTATTAATACTACGAATTGACATTTACTGGACTTCATTTTACCATCCTAGTAAATTAGTTTTTGGCAATTTATTTCAGGTATGGGCCGATTTTCCGCACTAACTTGGTGGGACGTCCTGTTATAGTATCTACAGACCCGGACCTCAATTACTTCATCTTTCAGCAAGAGGGACAGTCGTTTCAGAGCTGGTATCCGGATACATTCACTGAGATATTCGGAAGGCAAAATGTAGGTTCCTTGCATGGTTTCATGTACAAGTATTTGAAGAACATGGTACTAAACCTTTTTGGTTCTGAAAGTCTGAAAAAGATGCTGCCTGAGGTTGAAGAGGTAGCGAAAAATAAATTGAAGAGGTGGTCAGGTCAGACAAGTGTAGAGATGAAGGAAGCAACTGCCAATGTAAGTTAGCCAAAATTTCCCCTTCAGTAATAAAGGGGAGCCTGGTGCACAAAACTCCCACTATGCGCGAGATACGGGAAAGGACCAGACCACATTGGGTCGTATGTATGCAGCCTAACCTTGCTTTCTGCGAGAGGCTATTTCCACAGCTTGAATCTATGACCTCCTGTCACATGGCAGGAACTTTATTAGTTGCACCAAGGCTCCCCTTCAAAATTTCCCTTTAGTACTATATTATAAAGTTCTCAATTTTAATCAGAATATCTCCTGGTGTTTCTGCAGATGATATTTGATCTAACTGCCAAAAAGCTAATCAGCTATGATTCTGAGACCTCATCAGAAAATCTGCGGGAAAGTTTTGTAGCTTTTATACAGGGGTTGATTTCCTTTCCTATAGACATTCCCGGAACAGCCTATCACAAGTGCTTACAGGTACTAATACTACATATTTAGACTTAGCCATCTGGTACAAGAATGCAGTTCTACGAAATTCAGTTAGAATGGTGTGCCCATATACTTGTTAAAGTGATGAACTGACTCTAGAGGTGATCATCAGGGAAGAAAGAAGGCAATGAAGATGCTAAAGACAATGCTAGAGGAAAGAAGAGCAAAGCCTAGGAAGGAAGGAACTGATTTCTTTGATTATGTCCTAGAAGAACTTCAAAAGAATGACACAATCCTCACAGAGGCAATAGCTCTGGATTTGATGTTTGTACTGCTCTTTGCCAGCTTCGAGACCACCTCTCTGGCTATAACTTTAGCCACTAAATTTCTTCACGATCATCCTTTGGCTTTAAAAGAATTAACAGTAAGTGTGACTAATCTTCTCCCAACTTATCAACCTCATTACATGCCAGAATTAACGGGTAAATAATGCCTTTCAGGAGGAACATGAGGCAATAATTAGAAGCAGGGAAAATCCAGCTTCTGGACTTACATGGAAAGAATATAAATCAATGAAATTTACATTTCAGGTATTTCAGTTAAAACTGATTTTCCATTTTCAATATTCTTAGTAACCAGCAGTAATAACATTCTTCATTAATACTGGGTGTGTAGGTTATTAATGAAACAGTCAGACTGGCAAATATTGTTCCTGCTATTTTCCGGAAAACACTAAGAGATATCAACTTCAAAGGTATATGATTAAAAATCTTTACCACCATCTTCTTGTGAATAAGGCTTCAGATTTACTCATAGAAACATACCTTAATATAATACTTATCTGATGCAGGGTATACCATTCCAGCTGGTTGGGCGGTGATGGTTTGTCCTCCAGCTGTACACTTAAACCCTGCCAAATATCAAGATCCTCTTGACTTTAATCCGTGGAGATGGGAGGTGAGCCTTTCATAATTTATTTATTGTTACTGTTTTTGCACGACACGAAAGGTTAGAGAAAATGAAAGTGGTTCTGTGTTATCATAGAGTGATTTTCTCAACTCTACTATGAAATATTCATGGAATACAGGGAGTAGAAATAAATGGAGCAACTCGAAATTTCATGGCTTTTGGTGGTGGTATGCGATTTTGCGTTGGTACAGATTTCACTAAGGTGCAGATGGCTGTCTTTCTCCATTCCCTCGTGACCAAATACAGGTAAGAACATAACTCGCATTAATATCTTCGAGAAAGAAAGAGGGAGCTAATCAGTTATAACTGGTAATAACTGTCAGGTGGCAAACTATTGGAGGAGGAAACACAGTGCGGACTCCTGGTTTACAGTTTCCCAACGGTTACCACGTTAGGATCTCGGAAAAAGATGAGAAGATACTATAGCCAACACACGATAGATGGGATAGTCAGAAAAAGTGGCTAAAGGCAATACCAGGAATTCAAACTTACCAGGATATTCTCAAAGCAGCAGAAGATATTGCCGCTGAAAGAATGCTGGGACAAAGAAAGAAAGAACTCAGCAAATCATTAGTCTGGGGAAATTTTGCTAAAATTTACTGATATGACGCCTATACATATATATTTTTTCTTTTATTTTCTTATTTTATGATTTAAATACAAAGTGTAGTTGTTATTGAAGAAGGAAAAAACAAAAAAGTGTGTAAATTCAATACATGGTACAGTTTTGAATGAAGAAGGCCTACTAGAATCAGAGAGTTCACTTTTTCCAGCTCCCCCATATTTCAGAACCCTGCTCTGCCCCGCAAAATATCCCTGGAACATTTAGTTTGTAAGTTAAGAGAGGTCAAAAGCACATTATAAAGAAGAAAAAACAAATTTAACATCTTCTGTACATGAGATAGCTGCAAGGCTCTGACAATCACTGTCAACCAGCTTTAGTCATTCTTTCCACTTGCTTTGCCTCTTATGATGTGTGTCATTTAAGATGGGATGCTTGTGCCTTAGATATTCCTCTTGATTTTCATCACCTCTCTTCTTGTTTATGATAGGTCCTCCCAAGGTTTCTCCCTCATTTGTTCGTCTGTGATGTCTTACGTGGTCGTCCTCCCCCTTCCTTGAACGAAGTGGCTTTGTGATACCTGAGCTCTTGGTTTTTCCATGTTTATGCTTATCCTTGTGCACATGATGAAGGTAGTAATGATAATCAGCTTCACCCAAAAGATTCTCGCGCGGGTCATTGTGAAACCTTGTGTGCCTTCTATGATGCTTATGATGCCTTGGCTCGTTCTTATGACTTCTCTTATGATGATTTCTTAATGGGTCAGCATCATAATTGTGCTTCCTACGACTCATATGTTTATCTTCAGTGATTGAAAAATGATCCTCCCACCAGTCATATAGAGGATCAAAAAGACCTTTCTGGTGAAGAAGCCAGAGTAGTACAATCACTGCAAGTCATAATAGTAACATACCATCAAATATTTGTCTTCTTTCAACTTCTAAAAGATCTCTACAAACGTTATGTAAGCAAGAAACCTGTTGGAATAATTGCCAAGAACAGACAAAACATCACCACCCAACTGATGCAGATGTTCTGTATATGGCAGCTGAAGTCGAAGAATCCATAGCACTTCATTCTGTCCACAGAAAGATTCAGAGTTGCATAATCCAATCGAAAACAAATTAGACATGACTACTTTCTCTCAGGAAATAGACAGGACTTGGTTTTACTTTCAACAAAATCTAACATCGACACAGACATCGCAAACTAAAATAAATATTAACAAATTAATGTAAAAATTCATGCAAGTATATTTCCTCCTTCACTCAACATGAGATTATAATTATCAGCATTCTTTTACATAAGACAAATAATGTCCTTAGGATGATAGAAAATATCTTGATGATATATTTCAAGCACTCGAGATGATGGAAACAGCCAATTTCCAAATCAGAATAGGACCAATTTGCAAGAGAGAATTCGAAGTCTAGAAAAAGAGATGCATCAATTTCTCAAATAAGACTTCAATTGGTACATCTATGCTTGACACATTTCCTCAGGAATAAATCAAAAATTATATCACGTTTGATCCAGAAAGCAGAGGCAATATCTGAAGCACATGCCACATCATAATGTAGAAAGAACTGATAACTTAACCTAAGTAGCTGTTTCAGTTCAGATTGAAAAAAAATATATTGTCAGTCTCCTATATTCAAATTTATACACTATCACCAATATATATGTAAAATATTAACATTTTTTAGTTAACAAATAATTGTTGACAAAAGCTAATAAAAAAATTATTTGTCAAAAGAAAACTATTTCGACAATTAACACGAAAATTGAATTTATTTGATAGGAATCCTTAAATAGCAACAACGTATCCAATGTAATACCACAAGTGGGGTCTAGGGAGAGGGTGGTGTGTAACTGGATATCACCCCTACCTTGTGAGGTAGAGAGGCTGTTTCTGAAAGATCCTCGGCTCAAATAAAACATATCAGAGCAGGTTTGGAAAGGAAATACAATTGTGAACAAGCCATTTTGAAAAGGAAAAAAAAGAAGAAGAAATTAACAATATCAACATAAGAATCCTTAAACATTATTCAAAAATCTTAAGTGATGTGATAAATCTTTAAATTCCCCATAATCATGGTTAAGCAGAGATCAATATAAGACAGCCAGAAACTTAACATTGAGGGTATATCAATTCAAAGATATCTCAAACTCCTGCCTAGAGCACTCAAGTGTACATAACCTTACTGAAACTCAATTAGGAGCATGTAACTTAAGTGAAACTCAACTGAAAACACTGCAATTGACATAAAAGTCTTCCAAGAGTCTATATCTATATATATAAATATACATATATACTATATCTATATATATGCTTCATTGGTGATCATTTGAGTACCTGCAGCTTTTCCCAGTTAAAAAATCTGTCAAATTCTCCCATGTTTTTTTCCATAGATCCTCAATGCTCCCAAAGAAACCATTGATGTTTGTCTTAGGAGGTTGAAACGGAATCTGCAATAAGAAGACGACGTGTGATCAGTGATAGAAATAAGATGGAGTGCAAGACATTACATATTTTATCTGACAGCCCTACCAACGATGTTTCTGAAGAATGGTTGAGAAACTTAGATCCTAGAGAGATCGTCTTAGGATAATCTAATGGCAAAAGGGATGTGTAGGATGAGAAAAGGAAAGCATATTTTCAAAAGCTAGTTGCACTATAAACTAATTGGAATCCAACAAATATTCTTACTGGGAAATAAGACTGAAACTTCGTCGGAGCCTGGAAGGTAATACTGATGAGGTAGTAGCAGTTTCTGAAAGTGCAGTTATTTACTTCAATCAATCAAGAATAGAAAGAAAAAAAAGATTATTCCATTTTCTACCCTTTTTGCAAACTTAAATCCGCTTAGTTTCAACATATGACAAGCAGAAACCAAAACTATTTCCAGGTTGACAACTATATGGATTACAGAACAATGCAAAGATCATTACAACTGGAAAGAAGTATAACAGGGTGTTAAACAAATGCTTCAAGCTCCACATAGATTTGAAATCTTATAGTCCTGTTGAAAGGAAGCACATATTGCCACTCTCTTTTCTGTAATCATTCTGGCCTCTCAACAAACTAGTCATCCAAGGTGCTAAGATTTTAACACCATCGCTGGCTCAACTCCAAACTTGTGCATTTAACAACAACTTTGAAAATATAGTACCTTCTCTCTTCAAGACTTTACTCAGACTGACCCCCATATCAGACTACTAACTTCAACTATCATAGGTCTAAATCTGTAAACTACGCAGGAAGAGAGTAACTTTCATTGTCTATCCGCTCCACTTTGTTGAAAACATAATAAAATAAATAAAAGTGTGCTCTCGCTAATAGCCTAAGATTTTTGATGAGATGGTCACACATTTCAACATGGTATGAGAGTAGGTTGAGGTCTTGGCTTCGAGTCTCACCACCACCCATTATAAAAATAAAAAATAAAGAACTTCCACATGCTTGGCCCATGAAAAAAACGCAAGCCGCATGTGAGGGGTTTTGTTGGAAGACAAAATTAAATAAATAAAAGTGTACTCTCTCAAACAACTTAAGCTTTTAGATGAGATGGTCACATTTCAACACACACTCCCCATCATGTAGCCCAGTATATCATTGTTATTTTTCCTTTTTTTATATTGCTAAAACAATATGCACACACGGTGTGTACCAAGATTTCCAGCATAAACTACTGCTGACCTGTGACCCATTATCAAGAACAGTAGCTTTGGTTGTAAATTGACACTCTGCCCGATCAACTTCATTAAAATCTGAGTCCTTCAGTATGGCTGCAACAAAGAGTAAACATAGAAAATTTGGCATCTTCCGGATCATCAACTACATTTCATTTCATGCCCTCCTCATTAATATATTACCTGAACAGACATACTTTGCAGCTTGATCACTTGCTGGGTACAACTTGAATCCCCGAGTCATGACTTCATTTGGCTTCATTATATAAAACTGTTCCTGCAGTACCATAAGGTTTACTAAAGTTATTTCTTCTCCTGAAAGTATATCATGACTGTGTATCATATATCAGAAAATAAGTAATGTTGACCTCCATTTGGCTGACACCAGCTGAGCAATCGAACTGCATGATAAGAAGGTCAATTATAAGAGTTTCACATATTATTTAAGTGGATGAATGAAGTATATTTATGCCTCTACAAAAACTGCAAATTGACCGACTAAAATAAGAGTTAAGTCGACAGCCTTGCGATACTTTTATCAAGTTTCTGTATTCAGACATCTATGTTATTTTCTAGAATTACGTAACAAATTTTGAACTTTCAGAATGAGAAAATGGGAAATGATGCATCAAGGACCTCCTAGATATTTAACAATTCTTCACTGGTGAAATTTGTTTAGATTAGACCTGGTGGTAGCACAACGGAAATTACCAAAAGTTGATATATCAAAGCAAAGATAAACCAAGATAATACTATAATGATGTAGCATGACTTATTCTGGGACTCCTTTATGTTTTTTCTTCCTTTTTACTTTTGTGGATTGCAGAGGTGGGGGTGGTCTATGGAACGATCAGAGAGAGGAGGGCCCATCCAGAGCCAAAGCATGCTGTAGGCCTCAAAGTTGAACTGAGAGGAGGACTCGTCCAGGGCCAAAGCATCCTGCAGGCCTCAAAGTACTTTAGACGTACAGGTTATCCACCATAGGGGATGACCAAGACCTTTCAAGATTCAATCCTTACTAACTGAGCCAACTCATTTTGGTTGGAGGCTTAATTCTGGGATGTGAATATGGAAGTTTATCCTTTTAGAAAGCATAGCAGAACATTAAACTGATTAGCTGATAACACACATATTTTAACTGTCTAAGCATAATGTAGTTGTTTACCGTGAGGCTATAGGACGCTTCCACTTCACCTATATTTTTTGTTGTAATTGTTGCTGTTCCAAATTGAGTTAGAGCTTCAAAAGTTGGGATTGTAATGCTGAGAATTTTCCCAGGGCTCCTGCATAAAAGGACCAAATCAATCTTACAAAATGTTCAATCAATGCTCATAGTCTGTCCAAATTAATCTATACAGATGAAGAAGTTTTTGTTTTGATGTTTTAACGTTTCAATGTTTTGATATTTTAATTCCATTCACATATTATCCTCATACTTATAAAATTGTTCTTAATCTTAGAAGGGACAACTTTTCTCTTTATTTTTCTATTAGTTGATAATGTTTGCTGGTCATTAAAAGTTTGATGTACTATGCTTGTTAAATTATTTTATAATATAATTTGGTAAGTAGTTGGCATTTCTTAATAAAGGAAACATTGTTTTTTTAAGAAACATAAATATAGGAGCAAAGGTAGAGAGACAAAAAGTCATATACAGAAAAATACAACAAAACTAAATAATCTCCGTAATATGATTTTAAAAATTCTAGAGTTTCCAAATAATAATAAATGTAGGGACAAAAATCTTGAAATTGAAAAACAACGTAAGCATCAAATATATTCTCGAATGGCTGATTATCATATCCTTCCTATATTTATTTGACAGGAAAAGTATCAAAAGTTAATTTTTAAGATTACTTTTTCTGGACTATATAATATTTAAACCAGTTTAAAAGTTGATGAAGAAGCACTAAGGAATTGGTCTTGTATCAACTTAGGACGGTAAAGGGCATTCATATGTTGGTCTTTGTTATTTTAAGCTCAATCTGGAGGTGATATAAATCAGCCATCAAATTTGCTCACATTCTTCAGATAAAGGGGAACATGGACGAAAAACTATGCCAAGAAGAATCACAAGGACAACGCACCAATACCAAATAAGGTGACTGACCTTTGATACACATATTCTATATCATCTGCATTCAGTTCTATCAACAGATTTGTGTTCAGGACTTCTGTAATTCCAATAGAGAATGCATGACTTCCTGCATTCTGCAGACACTTGTAAATTACAAGCACAAGCAAAAGACATCTGTGCAGACACAAAATATAAACCTGAAACGTAACTGGATGCTGGTTGATTCTTTCAAACCTTCCTTGCACGCAATATAGCGGCACCTGATTTCGACTGATTCTATTCTGGTCAGCCTGCAAGATAAATTACTAAGGGTCAAGTCCGAAACATTATAAAATTGCTTCTAAGGTCCATTTGAACTTCAGCGCAGCCAAACCACAGGTTCCCCCATGTTATTTATATCTACGTTTTTAGTTAAAAAAATATTAAAGAAACAGCCACATAAACACTTGACACACTTTACCTTTAGTTGCTGATTCTCAATTGGTATTTTTAAGTAAGAAAGATAATTTATACGAGCCAATGGAATTGTAGAAATGTATAGACAAAATGTCTTCAAACACTAGCAACAAAAGATATATGAACAGATGACAAGCCATTACAGAAATCTGAAAACAAGATGTCTCTTGATACAGTTTAGACAGATATACGAGAAACAGAAAAGACCATCATTCTAGACCAATGTTGTAGTGGTAAGAAAATATGGAACAGAAATTACTTAAAAAGGAAACAAAGATGGACCAAGTGTTGTGAATTTCGAGACATGTAAGATAAGTATTAGGTGTTTAATATTTACTGACATCCCAAAAATTCCATAGCTGGTTGTGCAGGCAACTCCAAAATGGTGCTGAGCAAAAATCTGGCTGTGCATTGAAAGCATCATAGCCTACACCAATTTTGTTACATTCAACACCGTCTAGTGTAAACCTCACTCTCTCGAGTAGCATCCACATGGAAAAATTGCTCCCCAGATTTTGTGGTTGACCTGGGCCACCCTTCAGCAAAAGGGATACAAAACCTCTTAGTATCCCAAATGACAAGACTACCCAAGAATGACAAACAAAAATTCCATCAGAAATAAAAAAAACTGATTCCAGCGAGTATATGGAAATGCTTGCATAATCAAAGAAAGACACATGCACAAAAGTTTCACATAAGCAATTGCATCTATGATAAAATAATAAGCATTATTCTTTTCTGTTCTTTTTAATTTTAATTTTTTAATATGCAGTTTGCATTATTTCTTTGTCCTCAAGAGTTAAATTTGCACAATGCATCAATTTAAGGAGTGGTTTCCAGCATAGCATATCATCAGTGATTACTATCAGGTAATATAGCCGCCAGAATAAAGGAATAATTAAGAATGAAACTCTACAGTCTATGCCGATAACTCTAGAATTAAATTTTGTTCACCATCGCTAGCTACTTCTATGCTGTAAAACAATTAAAAAAGGTGCATATCAATTTTGTATCTACATGAGATCTATATAAAATCTCAAAGCTGTTGAAGAGTTCCAGTGTGAAATGAGTGACAAGAGCTACCTGTCTTGGTATGACAAGGTAGAGGTCATCAAAAGACGGAATATCAGTGTATCCAACGTAGTCTCCAATCAGATTCACTCGCAGAAAATTATCACTGGATGTAGCAGTTCTATTGTCCGGACCAACAATCACTTCCTGCCACCAAATATTAGCAATGAAACTATGACACTCATACCCTTCATGCAAAAGTGAATGGAATATCATCATTCCACAAAAAATAAGGCACTGTTGATTTTAATCTAGGTTCTGCTATATTCATCCTTGCAATCATAATCAGTCATCATGAACATCACCAAAAGTAGTTGGCTTGACAGCATATTCTCGTTCATATTATACTAGTTTTGTATTCATAATTTTGTAAGAAGCTGGAATAAAACAACTTTCCATCCCAAAAACTAAATAGTGTCACAATTAGTAGATATTAACATGGAGAAGAAATGGTGAAAGGTGAACTTCAGAAAAATTCCATGTCTCTAGCTGATTTCTTGGAGCTAAAACCTAGAAAGATAGGTTAATCACTAAGCAGTTGTACATGAAGATGTGTAAAGGGGATAAAACGCAGTGCTGAAGACTAGCAAAGGAACAGTGATTTGTGACGATGGTCTTTATCCAATTCATGCTGCTGGCTTCCTTGTCTAAAATAGTTATTATGCATAAATCAACAAATCAGGCCTCACTACCAAACGATGTTGGGGGGTTTACTAATCAAATTCTAAAGACGCGATCCAGCATTCAAGACACCACCACACATTAGACAAAATTAAAAGGAAATGAGTGTTATATGCTGAGAAATTATATCTGAATCAGGCACCAAGTATGCACCAAGGAACGCAAATACAATAAATACCGGAAAAGATTTCAACAGCAAATACCTAAAGACGCGATCCAGCATTCAAGACACCACCACACATTAGACAAAATAAAAAGGAAATGAGTGTTGTATGCTGAGAAATTATATCTGAATCAGACACCAAGTATGCACCAAGGAACTCAAATACAATAAATACCGGAAAAGATTTCAAGAGCAAATACCGAATTCTGAGATTGTTTCTTAACATCAATTCGGATGCTAAATCCAACTGAGCGCTGCCCAATGCCAAATACATGGAACCTAAATGTAGAGAGAACTGTTGCAGCATTAACTAATTATTATCCATCAATATATGCTTGCATAAAGCTAGTAGCAATAAAATTATATTGATGGTAGAGAAGAAAAAGGTATGAGAACTGAAATATTAGAAAAGCCATGTCAAAACAGCATTTTGTGGAAACAATTTTTATCCAAAAAACAACATGACCTTCAAAAGTAATGTATCTCAAATCATAAAACAGGAATTTCAATACAGATTTCATTGACACAAACAACAGAAAATTATAAAGGCCTTACCAGTCATCTGGAAACCGCAGACAATGAGCAGTGTTTTTCTTCCCTTTCGTCATCTTGTCAACTAAATCAAGAAACTATATGAGTTAGGAAGCAATT
>JAJONR010013269.1:0-25090 GCA_029582245.1 Solanum etuberosum | reverse complement strand
ACAAGAAAAAGATATCACGCTAATAAGTGAGGTGACAATATTCTTAATAATGAAAAATTCCACATTTAAAGCAATTAAGATGGAAGACCACTAGGAGAGTGGATATTTAACAAGAAAAAGATATCACGCTAATAAGTGAGGTGACAATATTCTTAATAATGAAAAATTCCACATTTAAAGCAATTAAGATGGAAGACCACTAGGAGAGTGGATATTTAACAAGAAAAAGATATCACGCTAATAAGTGAGGTGACAATATTCTTAATAATGAAAAATTCCACATTTAAAGCAATTAAGATGGAAGACCACTAGGAGAGTGGATATTTAACAAGAAAAAGATATCACGCTAATAAGTGAGGTGACAATATTCTTAATAATGAAAAATTCCACATTTAAAGCAATTAAGATGGAAGACCACTAGGAGAGTGGATATTTAACAAGAAAAAGATATCACGCTAATAAGTGAGGTGACAATATTCTTAATAATGAAAAATTCCACATTTAAAGCAATTAAGATGGAAGACCACTAGGAGAGTGGATATTTAAAATATTCTGCACAATGTCAATCACTAGTGTAAAAATAACGAGTTGTCTATCCATGAAACACACATATCAGCCTTAACCAGAGGTCTCGGGTTCGAGCCCTGGGTATGGAGAAATCTTGTTGGGAGCGACATCCCTGAATGGGTCCTGCAATGCGCGATCCGAATTTAGTCGGTGCTACAATGTGGGCTCCGGACACCGGGTGGGAAACCAAAAAAACAAGAAAATTAATAACAAAGAGATGCGAGTTTACAAGATAATCTGTAAACTTCCTTTGTATCTTCTAGATTCATCAGTAACAGGTTAGCATTACGAAGACCAAGCATGGTAAAAAAATAATTCGATTAGTGTTATCAGGAACTTACTCGGCAAACAAAAGCAGCAGCAGCTAATTCTGAGAGATAACCATTTGATCGGCTTAGTTTCTCTTGTCCTCCAATTGCAAAACCTTGTTCACTAGACCAAAGTCCATTTCCATTGTCAAAACCAATGCCATTCTGAAATGTGGGATTGTATCTTTGGCTATAAACATCGCCATTTTGGGAAGGGAGCGATCCATTGGAACCATGGTAACCTAAACGATTGAAGTCCTCCTGACTAACAGCTTTTACATAATTAGCAGCAGTCTCACTTTGCTCAGCTCGTCTGCGGACCAGCATATCAGCATCTTGAAGAGTTAAGAAACGAATGAGACGGCTAGACTCATCAAGAATTGGGCCGTCTATGATACCAATTAGTTTTTCTGCTCCTAGAGCCAAGGCACAAGCTGTTGCAACTTCATATGTGCTTCAATTTTGAACGGATTATATCATCAGTCTTAACAACTCAAAGCAAAATAAAAAAGGTAAGAGAAGCTACAGTTGCATGAACAACAGATCACGTGTCAAACGTTTAAATTTTAAACTGAAAACTATTTAGCCTGATCAACTAGCAATTGCTATCTACACATTCAATATAAACCTAAAAACCATCTCCCAATGGCATAATGAATCATCTGATCTCTCTACAGGATATAAGTGAATGATGTATGAGTTGAAGCGACATCAAACTGACTACTGACCAGATGCGGCTTCAGACAAGCATACCGTAGTAAGTTCTTTTTCTCTTATCAAGTGTATTTTTGTAGTATGTTGAAGTCATCAAATAAGTTAACCTTCAATGAAATGAATACCATCAATGCCACCCTTCATATAGATGAAAGTTTATTTGTCCCATACGTATTCATAGATAGGAAAAGACTACTACCTTGAATAGAAGGAATAAAACATAGAGCAGAGGGTTAAGAATGTACTTTCCTTGTGAATTTTCTAGATTTCTCTAATTTTATCTAAATGTACGTTGATCTTCAGAGATTTTAATATTAAACTTTAAGGTGTGCAACTTACAAGTGAATGCGTTTCACAAAATCCCTTAGTACTTGTCAAACAGCTAAACAATAACAAAGTGATTTTAGATAAGTTAGAGTAGCACAGACATGTCAAATACGAGTTTGATTGAAATAGATGCTGGAAGCATATCACTAAGCTTTAGTATCTAGCTGCCTGGACTGCATTTATCGTTTGCAGGTAACAAATTATGTAAACATGATGCAGCACCAGTTTATGCAAATCAACAACAAAAATACCTATCAAAAGTCATATAGCATACTCTGTTTATGCAAATCAACAACAAAAATACCTATCAAAAGTCATATAGCATACTTGCAGTTTAATACTTCTCCAGAGCTGGAATAACCAAGATTGCTCAATAGCACTATGGAATCCTGATCAAGCCTCTCCCGAATTCGAGAAACATCAATCTTCTTTACTTCACCAGTTGAAGCATAATCAATTCCTTCGACAACTCCTCTTTTCTGCCAGCAAATTGAAATGAAATCACCATTACAATGGAAGATATATGATAAAACTTAAACCCCCAAAATGATTATACATCTAGTAAAGCGAGTAGGTGGCACTTTATGTAGATTTTGGAAAGAAAGCAAAAATGAACAGGCAGTGGGTGACAAATTTGCACCTTCGCTGATAGAAAATTACCACTGGCAACACCAACACTATCATGCCAGCGACTATTATCTCCATGTCGGCGGACACCAGTCAATGAAGGGCCAGGTGACAACTTCGCCTCTATCATAAGACGAATTCTTCCAGATGTATCCATAGCTGCCTCGAGTGAATCAGGGTCTGTAATTCTGTATCGGCCTACATACTTGGCCTCACTTCCTGTTAAAAAGAAGTAACAAAATCGCTTGCTTCTTAGAATATTCTTGTAAGAAGACAAATAACATCAGTATTTGGAAATGAAAGAAAAGAAGATAAAAGTAGTCAAAAATAAAAGTAGATGCCGTTTAACATTAAAGCTGTAGAGCTCCTTTACAACTTTTGGTTATTCTGAAATACAAATGATGCATATACCATCGCCTTAAGGAGAAACAGAAGTGCATACATAATTAAACCCACTTTTCCTAATCAACACTACTTTATTAGAATCTTTAGAAAAAGAAAATCAATCTGAAATTCCCAACAAAAGAGAACCTTCAGTTTAGAAATCATAAATTCCGATATAAAAGGTATCTAAATGATGCTAAAAATGTTAGCAGCATGAGGAATAACATATTTATTTCAAACAGTAATACTAACAAATACCTGCTATCAGTATCAGAAATAGAGAAAAAAACATTTCCATTGTCCATTAACAAGAAATATCATAAAAATAGAATATATCAGAATTTCACTCACCCCTTTCAGTCAGAAGCCGGTCAATCTGAACATGAGTTCCTGGTACAAGAACAAACTTGATTCCCAGACCATGAAGGAGGGAGATATCCTGCAATAATTTAGCAGAAAAGATTATCTAAAGACAACAGACAACATCTCTGCCAATTAAAATGAAATTAAGTGACAAGAAAACAGAAAGGAATACAATAAAATGGGAACATGCCATGAGAAGATGATCCAAATGAGGGCTATCAACAATTTCAGCTGAGATTAAAACAACAAACGTGCTTCCTCGATGTGCAAGAAAATAAGGCCATGCTTCTCTGAAAAACCCAACAAATAGATCGTCTTTTATGGCACTACTCACTTCAAAACCCACATCGTCCGTTTCCCCCAAAACCCTGCACTTCAATGACCCACCCCACAATCTTTTACTACGATTAACTTGAAAAGGTAAAAGCTTTAGCAAATTAGAACTAGTTAATCCCCGCTGAAAACATTTTCGAGCTTGAGGAGTCCAAATACTATTGCCACACAAAGCAGCCATGGTTGCTCAGTTCTGAGCAAGAAAATTCACGACGAATTCCGATATTGTAGTGGGCTTCTGGCGGCGGCGGGCTATGGCAGCTGCCTGCTGAATGAGGTGGCGTTGGGGGTAGGTAGAGTTAGAAGAATTTGTACCGGTAACTAACGACTCGACACGTGTACGGGTCCTCAGTAATTAGGTTTGACTGGTGCATTTGTTCTGTAATTAGGTGTACCGCCAGTCAGCAGCCCTTTTTTTTCTTCTAAAATATCATATATAACATTCTAAAACATCAAATAAATGAGAAAAGAGGCTATGGGTTCATATTAAACGAATTGCTGTGAGCCTGATATATTTCTTTAAAAAATATTTAAGTACATAAATTAAAGATCACATTTTACTTTTAAATTATTTTCTTATTTATAGATAGACACCTTTACGAATTTGAACTTTATTTTTAGAAAAGCTCTAATTCATAATCAAACGGCCCCTTAATGGAGAATTAAGTTAGGTAAAAAGCCAAGATTATGCTATTGGTATAAAGAGACCCAATCTAGGTCATATATCTAATCATGTGTCGTCCTTGGTGGACTGCATTCTGACAAAATCAATGTTAATCGAAGGCCTTAATCGAATAATTAAGTTGCACTGGGCTATGTAGAGACATTCATTTTCAAGTTCTGTACTATTACATGTATTAGGAGAGGTTTTTATTTTTTATTTTAATACGCACTATAGCATGACATTTGAAACTTGAAAGGTCCTCTTTTGCATTAATCATTACAAAAGATTCCTCAATTATTGTTTCTGTAAGCCATATAACCAATTAAAAATATATACAACTATTAACTACAATAATTTGCAATACTTCTTGTTAAAAGGGACAAAAAAATTTATGTTTAACAAGCTCTGGTCAACACTTTGTGAACGGCAGATAAAAGACATGATGTGTGTACATGCAGTTTTTTATTATTTTTTTGTGATAAATTAAGAGATAAACGGTCCAATCAGAAGTTTTTTCATTCAATGAAGAAAAAAAGAAAATAAAGAAACAGAGTTCAACTCTACAGCAAAAAGGGCCAGCTGATACTCTAGATTTCTACTATGGTAATGGAGATTCAACACTCCAATTTTCCTATGCTTATTGCCTTCCTTCTCTTTATAGCCATAGCTCTGAAGCTATGGAAAAAAACCAAGATTCAGTATAAACTCCCTCCAGGTCCTAGAAAACTTCCACTTATTGGGAATTTGCATCAGTTATCTAGCTCATTACCTCACCATACTTTCAAGAATTTGTCAAACAAATTTGGTCCCATGATGCACCTACAACTCGGTGAAGTTTCTGCTGTTATAGTATCATCACCACAAGTGGCAAAAGAGGTACTGAAGACTCATGACTTAATCTTTGCTAATAGGCCACAGCTTCTTTCTGTACAGATTCTAAGCAACAACAGCCCCACCCTTTCATTCTCTCCTTATGGGGCTAATTGGAGACAGCTTAGAAAAGTATGTGTCTTGGAGCTTTTAAGTGCAAAGCGCGTTCAATCATTTGAGTCAATCAGGGAAGAGGAAGTAGAGAATCTTATTGAAGCAATTTCATTGATACAGCCACAAGTTCCTATTGATATTAGTGAAATGATATTCTCGATGACGAATAACATAACTGCCAGGGCAGCCTTTGGTAAGAAATCCAAACACAAAGATGAGTTTATTAAAGCTATGAAAACAATTACAGAGCTATCAGGAGGTTTTGATATACCAGATTTATTTCCTTCCTTGAAAATTCTCCACTCATTAAGTGGAGTGAAGCCTGCACTTGAGAAAGTACACCAAAAGGTTGATAAAATCTTTGAGGATATAATACAAGAGCATAAGGCAAATAAGAGAGACATGAGTAGTAACATGTTGTATAAGGAAGATTTGGTTGATGTTTTACTTAGGGTTCAAGAAAGTGGTGATTTTGAAATCCCCATATCAAGAAACACTCTAAAATCTGTCATTTTGGTATGTTCTTTCAACCTTATAATCCCCTTTTCTAAGACAAGCTGTGCTTTCGTTTTCAAAAAACTTTTTTTTGGAACATCATATTATGTTTGTCTCTACTCAATCACACAGAAAAATATCTGCTCACTAGAAGGAAATCATACATGAGGACTATTACTTTACAATTGAATGCTTGATGTGTCAAAATTATTATATTGATGTATCTATATGTTGCCTACTTATCATAGAGCATAGAGAAAATGTTTTTATCATTTTGCCTAATTCTAAATAACTGCTGATTAACATCACCTCAATTCATTTGAACTAAAAGTTTGTCATATGGCGGTACACATTCAGGAAATGTTCATAGGGGGAACAGACACATCATCCACAGTTTTAGAGTGGGCTATTTCAGAAATGATGAAGAATCCACAAGTGATGGAAAAAGCACAAGCTGAGGTGAGACAGGTTTTCAAAGGGAAAAGTAAAATTACAGAATCGGAAATTCAAAAGTTAGATTATATGAAATTGGTTATCAAAGAGACACTACGAATGCATCCACCATTACCGTTATTACTACCAAGAGAAGCTATAGAAAAATGTGAAATTGGTGGCTATGACATACCTGCCAAAACCAAAGTCATCATCAATGCATGGGCAATAGGTAGACATCCAGATCACTGGAAAAATGCTGAATGCTTTGAACCAGAAAGATTCCAAGATTCAGACTTGGATTTCATAGGGACTAATCTTGAGTACATACCATTTGGAGGTGGCCGAAGGATATGTCCAGGGACATTATTTGGAATTGCGAATGTTGAACTTCCACTTGCCAAATTACTATTTCATTTCGACTGGAAACTCCCTGATGGAATTGAAGCAAGTGACCTTGACATGACAGAGACTTTTGGTGCAACAGTTGGGAGGAAGAATGATTTGTACTTGGTTGCAAAACCTTATATTGCCAAATCCTAAGACTGATGACTGATTACAAGTATGCACATGAAATAAGGTTTCTTCTCTTCTTTTTTCTCTGTTATTTCAAACTGTTATTGACTGTAACAGAGTGAAAGCAGCCCCGCAAATACATCTAAGTATCCACATTTCTTAATATTTCATAATATGCCCAAACAGATAGAAAAAAACTCTTGTCTAGTCTCTGCCTACTGCATGTGCTAAATCAAATGATAATAAGTTGTCTACAAGAAAATTAATGTTGAAGTAGCTTCTGAATAAGCCTTTGTGTACTAGGCAATGGTACCATTATCTGCCTGAAGTCGTGTAAACCAGAAATGAATTAACAAATATGAAGCAAGACCTACTCCCTCCCATCCCAGGAATAATTGAAGAGAGTTATCTCCAGTCACCAACATTGCTAGTACAAAAGACACTTACATTTTAATAACATGTTCTAGAACTGGGGAATTTAACTGCTGTTCAAGGCTAACTATATTGCAGAAGTAGATCAAAATATTGGAATTGAACAATCAAAACAGAATACGTAATATTGTCTAAAGGTCAAAATAATTTTTAACACCATTTTCTTGAAATCAACCAATTTAGTCAACAGAAGGAAGACAAACAATCAAGTTAGAGGAACTGATAGACATAAAACTATCTGACCTCGAAAATACTGAACCCGAAATAATGCACTATATATTCCAAAAGAATACTCGATCCATACTCAACAAGAAATTGTAGTTTAGCTAATTTGTGAAAGTTGACAAAGAACTTCAAGACTCTCATACACAAGCTGGAAAATCAGTAATAGAATCAAATGTTAAGAGCAAAACTTAGGACTAAGAGAAAATGCAGCACATTATTGGATCATTTCAGCAGCTTACTATCTAAATCCATGGTCAAAGTAGGAAAGGAAAATACTATTTCCTGTAACTTTAGCTTCTATTAGGCCTACTACATAGAGCATACAGATTAAGAATACTTAATTGAGACACAAACGATTCAATATAATTCAAAAAGTAAAATAATACTAGCTCCAATTTTACCAGAGTGTAAATCAATACATATTTTGTGTTAAATAGGAATATTAGTTAGAACTCACAAGTTATTTTCTTCTTTAGAGAGTGCAATCAATTCACCTCCAAACCAGCTACCAAACGACCCCTTAAAACCCTAAGCTCTACCCCTTCTTCTTCATTTATCAGCCTTCTCCTCTATTTTGTTTTTCCGTAAGGGCTGATTATATTTTCTTCTTACTTATTTTTTGATGGATATGCTGATTTATTTTCTGCCCAAACAAAGAAGGTAATTCTTGGCTTCGAAAATGATAAGATGGAACTTGAGGATGAATTGAAGAAGATGAAACATTTGAACACCCGTAATTTTTTATAATAACCCATTTCTAATTTTTATCCGAAAATATTACTCCCTTGATTTTTAACCTAATAGTAATTATTTAAATTCTACCATGGTGGGATTACTTTTCTAGATCTCATTTTCAAATAAAAAAAGAGAGTGTGGGGGTATGTGTACTTATTAGATATATAAGTTAGAGGTATATATTGCAATATATATTAATTGATAATTCAGATAGATAGAAAAAATAAAAAGAAACTCGAAAAAAAGTGATGTGTCTTTGTGTATTATTACAAATCTACTACTTGAGTATCTGTTATTAGCGTAAAAATTATTGCTAGATGCTTACTTTGCTTTGTTGATTGTTACAAATCAGTCAAGTTGGTTGTTAGCACGTGTGCAGTGTGTTTGATACCATTTGTCGGTACTTCCAACATAATTTTTTTATGTTTTTCTCAATAATAATTAATTATTTTTAAAAACTTATGACTATATATTAATTAATTATTATGTTTTTTAGAGATGAGCAAAATTCAATAAGGATGAGTAAAAGTGAAGGATAGGAGTAGCAGTCATTTCTTTTACAGCTTGTCATCCTCGTTCTGTATTAACAGTCTCACATAGTTAAATCTCTTTTAGATGTAACATCCTATCATAACCCCTAAAATTATGTAATTTAAAATCAAAATCCATATAATTCCCTCTAACTACTTAACTAGCTAAAACCCAAAAAAAAGGATGTGGGTTATGAAAGTAAAATGGGCTTATTTTAAGTTTATAGTAGCTAATATGGGTCGCTAATTGTTCATTTATTTTTGACCCAATATCAAATCAATTTGAAATTTTGAATGACTACTCTTGAAGTTGCCCAACTAGTTGATAGCTTTTGCGAATGGAAACAAATGATAATTGTAGCTAAGCTAAGACCAGTATGTATATATGATGCTGAACAGGTAATTATTATAATTACGTGAAACTTGAAGATAAGCAGCTACTAAGTAGTAAGTAGATGCAATTCTTCAGAGCGAACATTCATCTCCATTGTAGTAATTAAGTGGTAATTTTCTAAACTAATTACTAGTAGCTAGGGACAATTGAGTTGCTATCTTTTCTTATTTTGGAAAAGGTAAGTGCTTTATGGTGGGTATAAGTTCAAGTTCCAATCTCTGCAATACTCTGTAAGGCTGGTTTCCATTGCCCCCCACCACCATGATGTCTTCCCACACTTCTTTGCCCACTGCTGCTACTGCTTCCATGTTGATAAGTTTCATGTTCCATCTGAAAAAAATAAGTGCACAAAAGATGCATGAATTTTGAGCTGCAGAAACACCAATAGTAAAAAGCAATTGGATAAAGAGCCTTTCTGTTTGGATGAGACCCGCTATTTACCAATGACCAATTAGTCATTATGCTTTGAACAGAATCTCTCTCGTCACGACTTTGTCAGATGCACTATTACTACTTTTACTTTATCAAACAAATGATCTAATCAACCAATATTCCTTAACCTTGCAAAGTCAAAAGGATTTGAAAATATTAATTTTCATTATCTCTCTTAAGTAATCAATCCTTTCGTTAAACCAGAGGTCACGCCAGTTTCTGATTAGGACTCTGGAACTAAAACGCTTGGAGATGGAGAAAAATCAGATTCAGTGTCTCTTCGCTATTTTAAAAACTCTTATACTGTACTAAACAATGAATCAGCATTAACAATTATTATATACTCTTTTTAACAACCACTTGATATTCTGGTAAACTCTTGTTTAATTCTTTAATTTCTGTTTCAACTCCCAAAATGAATAGGAAATACCCATGTGATTCCCTTTATGATCGACAGAGATAAAGCCCGCATAATTGGGAAGTGGAATTAAAAACATATGCTATAATGATCAAGAGAGAGAGTCTCATTACACATTTTAATGGCTTCTTATAGAGATTCCACTATACCTTTCCATAATTAACCAAGGAAAAGCACATGGTTTCCATTATTCATTTAACAAAACCAAAGCAAAGTAAATAAATGAAAAAGAAACATAATTCTAGCCAGCCTTTCTCCGTATCATTTTCATCTTTGCCGACCCTAATGTTGTCCCACTAATAAAGTTTAAGATTATAAGATTCAAAGTCTTTCTTTATTTTTTAAACTTCACGATGCTACTTCACTTGAGCTAGCTTAATAATTGCATAGAAAAGATAGCTAAGGTTCATCTGCCCTAATTGATACGTCAATACATATTCCTTAAAAGTGCACCAATAACAACCTCAATGTAATAGTATATTCAAAAAATAATTGACTAGCGGAAAATAAAGTAAGGAACCATTTTTAGGATGGTTACCTAACAAATTTATTTCCCCTGTTTATATATAAAGACAATTATTTCAGGGATATGTAAAATAATGTAGTTAGACAAATAATACTAACAACCAAATATGCCATTTATTCCTATCATATCTTCAGATAATCATGGCCTCATAGGTGCAATAATAATCTCAGTTGCCATCAGATGTAAAATAGATACACTTGAAAGCAGGCCCAATATCACTATCCGAGGTATAAAAGACGTCTCTGTTTATTACTTACTCCCTCCATCCCATATATCGTACACTTGAACTTCGTCTAAGCATGAATATTTTCTTTTATGGAAAACGTCGATCTCTCCTTATGGCGTAGATAGATAAACCCGAAGGTTCGTTTCACGTACATTAAGAAATGGATCTTTTTGGTAATTTATTTTTTATCCACTTTTGTAAAAATATAATTTATTGTGGAACTTATAAGCTTGTTTAGGCTTTCAAAAATTATTAATTATAGGATGAAATTGGAAAGTTTTAATTAATAAATTTAAGTCATTTGAAACATCTATTTATAATAAGGTGGACAATAATATAAGCCGGAGTAAGTATTTATCAAATTATAAGCTTCTTCTTCTTATTTATGCACTCAACTTTAGGGAAGGGGAAGAAGCTTTATAAGTTATCGAAATATTACTTTGCATCATCAAATCTACATAGATCAATTACAAAAGAATCCTGAATTGCAAGCCAATTTTTTACTTCAAAAATTTGAATAACAGAATCTTATAGTAGTAGTACCATTTAAAATGAATGCAAAAGAAGAGAAAAGAATCCAAACAGTAATTAAAGGTTGTATTCAGTTGGCCGTTGGGTATAATTTAAAAGGGTGAAAGTGACTTAAATTAGACCCGAGAATTTAAAACACCTCTAAATCAAAAATGGTCCTAAAGGGATTTGTAAAAATTAATTACCTTAGCTGGGATTCCATTCACCATTTTGGGGTTGTTGTTCACTGCTGAAGAATCGATGGAGATTTTCTTTGAATCGAGAACAAGGCCTCCACTTTCCCTGAGTAACTTGCCAAGTTTCACACACTTCTTTGCAGCAAACTCTTTTAGTACATCTGGAAAAAAAATGATCGATCAGATTAATGATAAGAAATTATTGAACGAAAAAACAAATTGAGATATATTATTTTTACCTTCGAAGCTGATGAGTCGATAAACTTGTCCAAGAAGTAAAGTATCGCCGGGGCGGAGAAGCTTAAGCTGCCTGACGGGCGAACCATTGTGTGTTCTCTCAGTTGGAGAAGTGATAACAAGGGCCACGTAGTGGCCAGGATTCGAACTCATGACTTCATGTGCACTTATAGACCAGTAAATCCTCTCAACTTTATTGCCTGGATGTTGAATCACTACTGTTGCTGCCTCTGCCGCTTGGCAATTCCCCATCTTAAACTCAAACACCGGCCGGTCGATCGATTGATAATGCAGAGTGCAAACTATATCAAAATGCACAAAA
The DNA here is from genome assembly GCA_029582245.1 of Solanum etuberosum. Lineage (NCBI taxonomy): Eukaryota > Viridiplantae > Streptophyta > Magnoliopsida > Solanales > Solanaceae > Solanum > Solanum etuberosum. The sequence continues at coordinate 13,192 of JAJONR010013269.1, read as the reverse complement.
ATTAATTTCAATTTTCTGCGTGAAGTTAAAGATGAATAGAAGAAGATGATTGATTACTCCAACCAACACTGACTTGTCAAGCAATAATAAAGGAATGAAAACTCTGACAGTCTACACAACACTCACCGATGCAGAAGATTCCACAGAGAAATTCAATCACCAACTACGTACGCACGGTTTTCAGTTTGTGTAATTTTTTTGGAGTTTATATGAGCTAAAGAGCAGGAAGAAGAAGTGAAAAATGATGTAAGGAAGCGTGGCAGAAAATGAAGTAAATTTGGTGGTAAATGAAATTAAAGGGAGCGTGTGAAGAAAGCATGAAAGGGATGAATGAGGGATTGTAGCTTTAAATAGAGAGACGTAAGAAAAAAGTATAGATCTGCCAAACACCCCCACAACCTGAGCTATATGGCCTATTCTTGTCAAACTACAAAACAGCGGTAAGGCAGGATATCTATTCTACTTTCAAGCTTTGCTATTATTTGATCTACGTTGATTTAATATATTTTTTGAATTTTTCAATTAGATATATGTATTATTAATAACATTTTAAAATTTAATTATTATTTTATATAATTATTTAATATTAAAATAATATGATATTTTTTTTTTAATTTACTAAAACTGAACCAATAAAATAAAAACATCTAAGCAAGTAGTTTAGCAGTTACGACTTCACGTTTGCAGGTGAGGGACTCTGAAAGTCAGAGTGGCATGTGGACCCTCCTTTTTGAGACTTCTAATTTTTTATGGTTAGTAAATTAGTTTAGTTTATGTATTTTATTATACTTCAGGTTAATTAACAAAATTAATTTTATAAAATAAAATTATTAAAAAAAATAGCAATTGACACTAAAATAAATATTATAGCTATCTTAATAATGAGAATCATATATGAAGGTCATCACAAAATTCTTTAAAAGAGCTATTAGATACCAAAAAATAAAATATGAACTTCTTTTATGCCAAATTTAGGCCATGCTACGATGGAAAAGTTCCTAATTTCCCTCACTATGGTTCTATTTTGTTTTAGTAATATATCTTGTTTAAAATATTATTCTCTTATTATATATTTTAGAATTCCTTAATAATTAGATTTTCTAATATCTCAATTTCCTTCAATATGATTCTATTTTGCTTTAGTGCTGCATCTTATTATATATTTTAAAACTCCTTAATAATTAATTTTTCTAATATTTCTTATAGTACATTTTCCTCTTACTATATATTTTAGGACTCCTTTATTTTTAGAACATATTTTCCTCTTGCAATATATATTTTAGAATTTCTTGATTTTAAATATTATAAAGATAATTAAATTATGATTTGAGGAAAATAGTAAATGTCAATTTTGTCTATTGTAAACTCTTTTAATAAAAGGGCAAAAAGTCCAATCAACATTTTAAAGGACTTTTATGCTTTTAAAGTAGCATAGACATACTTTATTTAGACACTCAAATAATTATCAAAACACATCTATCAGACATTTTCAATTCAAAATCTTCTTTAAAAAATTGTGCATGTTCTCAGACACTTACGTAAATACGTCAATCACTTAACATATATCACTTTTTTTAGTTATCCTCAATAAGTTGTAAAACATCATATTTATTTCAATTGTTGTTATGGTATATAATCAAAAGAATGATATATAGCTAATGTGATTAACTTATATGGGTGCTTAAAAACATACAATATAATTTATTTATTTTTAAAATATATAAATAAGAAGTGTCGAACATGAATAATTTATTTCGTGTTCAAAGTGCTCAAATAAAATATGTCATAATTAGAGCGTCCTAAATAATTTTACTGTCAATTTTTTTAAAATTATTGATGTATTCAATCATTTTTAAGTCACGTGCACACTTTAATTTAGCATGAAGTGAAAAAAACAACAACTCATAAATATTTATATTTATATTTATATAATTATTTCTATTAGGATAAAAGAAGTATAAAAATTAAATTATTTAAAAATGTAAAAAATTGTATTCTCTTTTAAAAATAAAATTGAAAACCGTCGTGCGTGTGCCTCAGCATCTCCGTCCATTACAGTTCAACTGCTACTTTTTTAAAATACTACGTTTTTTTTTTTGGAATATGAATGTTCTTATTCTTCGCAAAAATATGATCAAACACAATTTTATATTTAATTCTAATTTCACAATTTTAAAGTGAAAGATGTACTGTCAAACACCTACTAATTAAGTATAAGAGAAAAAGTATTTAGGAAGAATCAAACATTGTACTTCAAGCAAGGCGTTAATTTAATTTGATTTGGCGGAGGAGAAATAAATAAACTTATTCTTCAGAGTCCTAAAATGTGGAGAGCCAAAGACGTTAAACAGGACATTTTACTCCCCCGATATAATAATTTATAGAACATGGCTTGATTAAATATGAGATTTTACAAAATAACTTTAGTACGAGACGTAACAATATTTAATTTTAAAATTGTAAACGCCCAACATGTATTATTTTCTCTCATACCCTAAACAATATGTAGCTCCAAGAGTTAATCTTAATTAAGCTTGGGTTTTGAACAAACTAGAAGCCTTATCGAGTTTTTTTTTTTTTTTTACTGGGAAAACCTACGACCACTATTTTTTGGGTGCGCACAGGGTAAAAAAAAACAACGCTCCTATGGCCTTATCGAGTGCTAGGTCGTCTAGGACTTTATATTATGATGTGGATATATTAGTCAATGACAAATTAAACTGGTGCATGTGATAGATTTATTTCAAATGGATGCTCCAGTAAGGGATTCTTATTTGCTCCAAGTTCGTTAACCAACATTTATGTTTTTGCCATACTTAATAATGTACATGTGTAACAAGTGTGATGAATTAAAGGGTCTATATAGATTTTTTATTTTTTTATTTCTGAAAACGAGGGGCGTTAGTGCATGCGATGGTTAGTTAGTTGGTGACCATACTCTTCTCTTAATTTGGTACCACAAAAGATATTGAGTAAAAAAAATTAAGTAGAAGAAGATAGAGCAGACTCCCAAGAGTCAAAAAGTTCCAGTATAGAGGAAAAAAACCAAAAATAAAAATTAACTAGTGCAACTTGTGAGTTAACGTGGCGGCTAAATAAATCATACTAAAAAGTAATGTTTTTATTGATATGTGACCAAACGCATAAAAATATACGTAAAGAATCTTTAAAACATGGTGTTAAAATTTTAAAAATATCCTGATATGAAATAAACATATGGACAAAGAAATTTGAAATTTCAAAAATACCCTCGATATAAATCAGACAGATCAATAAAAAGGTGAGTGCTTCTAGCGTCTTATTAGTATTGACGATGATAAAAAAAATCTTTTTCTACCGAACATCATCGTTAGAAAAAAAAAATCTTTTTTTTTTGTTCTTATTTGATGACCTTTGTGAATTTTAATCTCTATCGTCTAATGTCTATTGTGACTCATGTATATATCTTTGGAAATCCACTTACCTTAAATGGACTTCTCTGTATATATGTATGTCGTTCCACTTTTTACTTTGACCGAGTGGAAGTGCTAAAACACACCTTTTACTAACCACAAGTTGTTGTCATTTGTTGGCATGATGGCTAACTTTTCTGTTGTCAATAACTAATTAACAATTAATATACTTTTCTTGTACTCCATATCTTTTAATTCTTTGTTTTTAAAATCTTAAGTGCAGATTAATTAAATTAAACTAATAGTGCTTGTGCTGTTTTCCAAAAGTAAAATAATGTCATTATATATGTCAAAACATCTCTTTTAGTTTGATTTAGAGCTATGTGGTAGTAAGGGGTTCAATCGAAAGTCATTAGATGGAAAACTATCCTACATAATTCAAGATTAAAATTACTTGCTATGTGTATATATATAATAGATGGAATCGCCTTATCTTCTTTGTGTACTTTACTTCTTTATATAGAGTAAATCTCTTTAGTGGAAATTCTGACTCTATCACTAGCTAGAAGATTAGCGTAATCAAACCAACCTCAAATTGCAATTAGCTAGTGTCCCTATTCTTAGTTCTTTGTATGTAAGCACTTCCGTGTAGTGGTCAGGTCAAAAGAATTGGCCAAATTAATCACCAGATTTAATGTGACTTACATGTGCATATTAGCTCGTGATTCTTCAAGGCACTCCACCACGTTGGTACTTCATGCTCTCACAATTGTACTCTGAATTGAGAGAAGGCCGCTTTGTGTTCGGTTTCTTTTTGCAGATTTTAACACACAAAATTGAAGTGCATGAATAATACATAAATCTAATTCACATAATTAAGGCTATGGCAAAAAAAAAACTTTCATTACTAATTGATATTTTTCTTTGTATAGTTCTATCGACCAGACAAAATTCAAATTTCACACTAAATTAAGATTAATTTGATCTATGTTTAATTACTTAAGAAAATACATTTTATACGATATTATTGGACCTTATATGCATTGCACGATACTTGATAAATTGTTGACGATTTTACATATACACTCAAGATTATTACTACTGGATAAGAAAGAAGAGATATTTGTTAGCTCTTTAAAATTCCGTGTGCCTATAATCTTCCAAGACATTTTAAGTGATTTTTCTACCAAATTCATTAAAGATGTCGAATTTTCCCCAAAAACAAAATAAATTTCCATGGCTCTAGAATCTTTCACTTTTATGTAAGGCTCTTACATGGCAAAATATGTGGCTGACAAAAATTGACATGATACGTGGTTGTTCATGACAATTAGGTCCAAAAGAATAATAAATCAACTGGGCTTGGAATATGCCAAGTTCCAATAACACATGGCCGGCCCATCATAAGGTTTGCAACTCTCAATCTTTGCTTATACTAATAATATCTTTCTCTTTTCTTTTTTTTGGTCTTGACTTTGCATATATAACCACTAATATGCAACAATTTCAGATCCGTCAAAAAATAAAAAAGTTATACTCTAAGAATCACAATAATAGTATTTCAAAAGTTAAACAGCAACAATTTTTAAAAGTTTCTTGAATTATTTTACAATAAACCCTTTGATTCATCATATTTAATATCTAGATTTTAGTTATATAAAGTTTATTTTCATAAATTTAATAATAAAGATATTCAAATTTATTCTAAAAATTAAATGTGTTCCTTAATATTGCAAGCTCTAAGAATACTTTTAGTACATTCAATTGTTTTTATTTGTTAAATAAAATGTCCAAATAAATCGCGATATAAAATAAAAGGAAAGGTGTATTTACCATTTGCTTAATGTAATCAAATTATATTAATTTATTATAAAAGTAATTATATACTTAAATAACATGTGAATATACTAATTAATTACAGTTAAATAATAAAATAAAAAAAACTGTGTAGAACATGCAATTTGTAAGCACCAAAAGACAAATAAATTTTGTAAGTATATGTTTGACAAATCTGGCATTGGCAGCAATCGTGCCAAAACCACAAACAAACAAAATCACCTCAGCATCTATTTTCAATCAAGGCATCTCATCAGACAAACAACCCCAACCTAATCTATGTATTTTTATAAGCAAGATCTTAAAAAGATAAAAAATGATTTAAAAGAAAAATTCGAAGCATTTTAGTCTTAATGGTTTTATTAATGAAAATTTTAGTAGTTAAATAACTATTTGAACTTTTATTGATGACAAAAAAATGTGATGAGTCGTTTTCTCAATTTACTGTCCGCCTTTTGCGTCTTTGTATTAAAAGGTATATGTTGCATCGACCACGTCGAAGTTTCTTGTGAAATTAAATTCCACCTAAATTTGGTTACATAAGAGCTTTTCTTCTTCTTCTTCATGCCAAGAATCCCATCCCCTAATTTCGTCCAAAGATTAAGGGTTAGGGTTCGACGATCAAGAAACACGTCATCATCTCTGTTGGATTCTTGAATTGTATGTTGTATTAGCAACTTGTCTACAAAATTCTCATTTTGTTATTGTTAGGACTCGGATCTGTTTGTTTCTTCAGCTTAATCAGGATTTTGTGTTGACAGATAACGAATTGAATGTGAAGATGGGTAAGGGCAAAGAGAAATTGACTGGTAATGAGTCAAGGGAGGATAATCAATTATTGTCTCCTTCCAAGGAAGGGAAAGGAAAGAGATTATGGAAGAAAGTGAAGTACCAGCTTGTGGAGTATCATTCATTGCCTGGGTATTTGAAAGACAACGAATACATTCTGGGTCATTACCGGGCCGAATGGCCATTGAAGCAAGCATTGCTCAGCATCTTCACAATTCACAATGAGACCCTAAATGTTTGGACGTAAGAGTTACAGTTCTTCACTTTTAACAATCCTCTTATTACTCTGCTTTCTTTTTTTATAGAGTAAAGTTCGACTTGAGTCTTTTCTTTCTGTTACATTCTTTGTTTAATTGGCTTGATTTTATGGTACTATAGATTAGAAAGGATGGTATGCTCCGCAATAACTTTTTTCCTTATAGAGGTCTTGGATTAATTGAAATTTTGGACTCAAAGTTCTTTTACCTTTCATTGTTGAGGCAGTATTAGCCACTCTGCAGTCTAAGGTCCTTCAAGTTTTGTCGAAAAGAGGTCAATCAGTCATTTAGCTGCTGTCCTAAGATGAGGATCTTTACAGGGCATTTATTGTTCTTTGTTTGAAAGGGTTATTGGATCGATTATTATGATTAATAGAAATTTGATGATAATTACATGAAGTGTTTCCTGAGTGCTACCGCGCGATCTGACCAAGGATAAGAATGCTACTTCAGTCATTTACATTCTGGCTCAGGAAAACTGATCTATGCAATTGCCACAAAATTAAGATAAAACTTGCATCCTTGAGAAAATGACGAGACATACTAGGTAAGTCATAATCAAAGAGTAAACTATGCATTCTATGATTGTGCCTTAGAAGGTGTTTAGGTACTAGGCTGACCACTTGGTTTTACTCTTTGAATTTCCTTACTAAACCTTTACTGAAGCGGCAACTGCTGTCGTAGCACGTGAGCAAATATACTACCTTCAGATCTTATTTCATGTTATTGCTGGTTCCTTTATGTTATTGGTTCATTGCTTTGCTAAATGTTCTGTCTATGTTATCCTGATCCTGACATATTGATTGAGAAAAAGAAGCTATAAAAGATTACTGAACAGGATCTTGATTTTCCTACTTGTTATAGGCATTTGATAGGGTTCTTCCTCTTCCTTGCGCTGACCATTTATACTGCAACCAAAGTTCCCAAGGTTGTAGATCTACATTCCTTACAGAATCTGCCTGATGTGCTGAGGAAGGCTGATTTGCACAAATTACAAGCAGAACTTTTAACTTGTCTTCCTTCTTTGCCGCATATGCCTGATTTGCACAAACTTCGAGATGGTTTGCTACGTTCCCCCTCTAATTGGCATATTATTGACCTCCTGAACAACTGTCTGCCTGAGCGATTTTCCCACAGCAACCATACAGATGTCTGTGTACTGGTAAGAATGCCTTATTCAACTACTGGTTACTGTCCTCCTAGGCTGCACATGTATGAATGATAACCATAACTATTCAGACACATTGTATTGCTTGTTTAGTTCGATTTCATCTTATTGATACCTATTCGATCTGTAATAAATGCCATCAAGATGAATTTGCTTGGCTAGGAATTCACAAGTCCATTATGGGGTGTGTATCTCATGGACCTGTCATGTATCCTTAGAAAAAGAGGACATGAAGCTGTTAGAAAGTTGGAGTTACTACTGATGCTTAAATATAAGAATTCTTCCAAATGATTTTACTGCTTTTAATACTTCACCCCTGAAAAATGTAAATCTAAAGTTTTCCTTGCTCTGATAATTATCGATAAGATTGTCTTTGGTTTAAGGTTTACTTTTACTCTTTCTGGGGTGTGTTTGTGGTATTTAATATATATAATTTATTTATTTTTTTCTTATGGGGCTGGGCTGGTTGCTACCCCACTCATTTTTCATAATACAAGAAGGTAAATGAATTCATCATAACTGAAAACATAGTAATGTAGTAATTCTTTTTTTATTATTAATTGACATAGTTAAGTAGTAATACTGTTATGTCTAATGTGGTTCTTTCCACTAAGCCATAGCATATCAACTAGCTACTCTTATAGTAAACTGATATTTCACTATTGTTCAATTTTTGCAGCGGAGTGTAAAGGAAGATGTGGCAAATATATTAGCACCATTGCTGGTGAGACCAATAACGCGCTGGCCATTCTATGCCTTCCTTGGTGGGGCAATGTTTTGTTTGTTAGCAAGCAGCACATGTCATTTACTTTCTTGCCATTCCGAGCGTTTATCATACATCATGCTGAGGCTCGACTATGCAGGTATCGCTGCCCTGATATCAACTTCATTTTACCCTCCGGTCTATTATTCCTTCATGTGTTACCCCTTCTTTTGCAATCTGTACCTGGGATTTATTTCCCTCCTGGGAATTGGCACAATCTTGGGTTCCCTACTTCCTGTATTCCAGACTCCAGAATATCGAGTTATTCGAGCATCTCTATTTTTCGGAATGGGCCTGTCAGGTGCGGTACCTATTCTGCACAAGCTGGTTTTGTTTTGGCACCAACCTGAGGCGCTTCATACGACTGGATATGAACTTTTGATGGGCATATTTTACGGCATTGGAGCACTGATATATGCCATGAGAGTTCCAGAAAGATGGATGCCTGGGAAGTTTGACATTGCTGGCCACAGCCACCAACTATTTCATGTACTCGTGGTGGCAGGGGCTTATACTCATTACCACGCTGGATTGGTTTATCTGAGGTGGCGGGACCTGCAAGGGTGCTAAGAGCCACTCAAGAACTGAAAAGTCAGTGAGAATCCTTAGTTCAATTGTATGTAAACGTAGAGAAGATGTTTCGTTTGCCCATCTTCGTTAATAAATGTTCCATTTAGAAAGATTGATTCTCGATCAGGCTCAATATGTACTAGTGTATTATGTTTGGTATGATCTGTATTTAAGTATCTTAGAGAATCATTTGGAGGAGTAAAATTAGATTTACTTGGACCAAAAAAAAAAAGAGTTGCGTTTTACTTTTACCTATATTAACAAATTCAAAAAAATAAATTGTTTTGCTCTCGTTGAGAGTCGAACTCAAGACCTCCCGCTTACTAAACGGGTGCTCTAACCAACTGAGCTACGAGAGCTTGACGACTTAATTCTCTTGGATATTTAAATTCTCAACTTAAATTTTCTGCCAAGAAATACCTTAACAAAAATCACAAAGGAAAGGGAAGGGAGATATTTGATTTTGTAATCTTTTATAAGCTTATTTTTAGTTTTTATGTATCTTGTTACAAGAAATTTTCATTTTTACATATAAAAGATTTTGGAGAATATATTCTCGTCTATTCAATTATTAGAGATAATTTTTGCCAAAGAAAACATCTTGTTCTTTTGTTTTTAGTCAAACAAAAACGGTCAGCAGAGTCACACAATGCACTAACACTTCACGTGATGAACTAACTCTAGCTAAAATTAATTAAAAGAAAAGTATTATTATTCAATTGGGTTGCGGGCGGAGAAAAGCGGCGACTCAGGTCGTGGCGCAGCGTATTATTCATGTCTGAATATGCATTTAATTTACTTTTTTTCCAAAAAGAGAGAAATTGTAGGTGGAGAATATTCACTTATATAATTGGTCAAAAATCACTTTACAAACTTTAAACTCCTATTCAAAATTTCTTTCAAATAATCAGTCCAACCTATAACAAACTAAAAAAAAATTCTAAAGGAAAAGAAATTCATATCCAATTGAATCTCTTATATATATAAATATATATTTTTTTAAAAAAAATTAAAAAGTTACAAAAATCATATCTCCTCAACTATGCCTTTTGCATCAAACTAAACTATACAATAGTCGACCGAGTGACCCACCATATTTGACAGAAGATGTGGTATTGCAAATTATGTGCCTAAGACCTTATTTAAGCAAACAAGCAGCTACATTTACATACATCATTTTGTCTAAGGTATTTTACCATTGTTACGTTAAAACAATAAAGAAAAAAGGAAAGGCTTAGCCTCAAATATATATGCCTTCGAAATTACAAAACTGGTCATTCAATTCTGTGGATATACAAGTAACAGAATACTCGAAATTAGTACTTTAATTTGGATGAACAAAATTTTGAAAAAAATGAAATGAAGAAAAAGAAAAAGATGTGGGGGGAATTTCTGACACAACATAACAAGTCACATGGAAAATTAAAGGGAAGGTGGAAATAAATAGGTAGGCCTTGAGTTTCCTCTCCTATCGAAACAAAGATCTACAGAGTATTAATGGAGTTCGACTTACTCATGTTAAAGCCATACTAAATTTTAATGAATATGCAACATACTTTTCCGCTTTCCAAATTATAGGTAGGAAAGTTATAAATATATAAACGTCAATCAACTAGCTTATCGATACATATTTTATAAATTAATGTTTAGGATCGTAGTTATCCAACTATGAGTTCACTTATAGAAAATCTATATATTTAATTTACCCTCTTCACCCTTTGGACATATTTGCAACATGGAGTACATGGTTTTCGCTGAGTTACACAACATCGTCACCCATGTAAATCAGTAATTCTTTGGTAAGTCCTTTTATAATTTGCTTAATGTACATGAAGGTAATCGAATAATAACAATATTTATACCGCAAAATCAAAGCTAGTTAATGTGAACATCGTTGAAATTCACCGTGAAGTAGTAAATTTTTTTTTGTCAATCCACTAAACTCTCTTCGTTTATTTGGACTTGAAACACATTAGTACAAATGACGCTCGTAAAAGAAGCTAATAAAATAAAATCAAATAATATCGAATTTTGTTTTACGATTAAACATTTTGATAGAGTGAGAGATAAGAGGTGGTTGGTGGCATTGTAGGTGAAAGGATGGGAATTTTACGGTTGAAGAAGTTAAAAGGTTAGGGTTTTAGGGGTTGAACTAATAAAAGAGGATCGATATGCTTCTGTCACGTTCCTATGTGAGATTCAACTAGAGGATTATAGTCTATTCAGATTAATAATTAATCAAAGCCAATTTAATATCAAAATCACTACGTGGAAGTAAAACAAATTCAAACCAATCTTAGAACCCCGTTTGGTATTGTTATTGGGAGGTTAAAAAATGCTATTTTTAAAAAAAATATCAAGTGTTTGGCAAATAGTTAAAAGTATTTTTAAATGGAAACACAAACAATTTTCAATTGTTGGGAAGAAACTAAAAAAAAATTGTTTCTTAAAAAAAGCAGAAGCAATTATTTTTTTTGAGACTTAGATATCCCTTCTATATATTTATATATATATCATTTATTAATTAATTATGATATCTTATAAATTTGGTTAAGTTTCATTCACGATTTTTTTTATATATAATATTTTTTTTTATATTTTATGTTTATATATTATTATTTGTTTAATATTTAATATTTTATATATTATTTTACGTTTTATTCTACATAATTAGAAATTAAGGTAACAAAAATATTTTGTATGGTTAAAAATATGAAGGATTTTATTTATTTTTGTGGTGAATTTGTGATTTAATTTGTGGGATGATTTTTAAATTTATTTTGCCTGATATTTGTAATTATATTTAAATCATTTTAATTATATTTAAATCATCATGTTAATATTATATTAATATTTAATTTATTTGTTTGCTTATTTATTTATTTACAATATTATTTAAAAATTTGAATATATGCATTTTAATATAATTAAAAAATTTGTGATAGATATTTAAAATAGTTTATCTCTATAAAATAATCTTAATATTAAAAGTATATTGATACTTATCATTTTTTGTAACTTCACTCTCAAAAACATTTTAAAAAAAAGATTATTCAAACACAATTTGCTTATCAAAAACACTTTTCAAATGAATTAGTCATACACAAATTGTTTTTTTTTTCTTTTTCAAAAGCACTTTTCTAAAAAGTCATTTTTTAAAAAGTATTTCTAGAATAAACAATTTTTTAACAGTAATACCAAACAACATAATATATCAAGTAGAGTCTGAAAATCATATATATATATATAAAGCTAGATAAAAAAGAAGTGACGTGGCACCTCTCAATGACCAATGATCCTATTTATCTTTTTTGTGGTTTTTTTTGACATTTTCTCTAATTTTCTTCAATTATTTTATTTTATAAAATCATTTCCTTAATTCATACCTCTTCAATTACATAAATTCAAATCTTAATTAATTTAATAATATATATAACTCCTAACCTTTCATATTCATAACCTTCAAATTATTTAATATACAAATTTATAATTCCTATATATTACACTTATAAAAACCTACTTTGAGTCATGTATGATGATTATTTTATTTTCATTTTTCTTATTCTTCATCTTTTGTCTCTTTGATTGGTTAATTTTTTTGTCTGCTTTGATCTGATTTTGCAGGAGACAGATATATAATGAAGAATGTTAGATATTTTTGCATAGTTTGATTTTACGAGGTAAAATGATTTAACATGTCTAATACTTATAATTTGTCACTTTTTTTATTGTAATTATACATTTTATATTATTTTTTGGATTCTTGATGATACAAATCATGAATTTTTTATAGAAAAAATAATTTGTTTTTTTCTCTTTTGCTTCTCTTTGTAGTTTCTAGAGATTTTTTCTTTGTTTATTATTGTAGTTTCTAAAGACTCTGATTGTTTTTATTCTCTTCGTCTCTTTGTAGATTTTGGAGAGTTGAATTATATTGTGTTGAGAACATGATCCTTCTTTCCTCTTCAAATCATAACTAAATATTCTTTAATATTTTTGCTTGATTAGTTAACTATATTTTTATATTTTGTTGTTGTTGTTGTTATTGTAAGGATTGTTATGTTTTTTTTTTTGTTGTTATTGTAAGGGTTGCTTATAGTTCTCCACCCAAATCTCCAATGCAACAAGAGATGATTGGTTCCTTATCAGCTTAGTTAATTGAAAAACCGCAAATATATCCTATTTTAACTAATCTGAAATTCAATTTCGTCTAACAATCTCTCCAAGATCATACCTGCGGTATTACGAAAACACGTAAGGGCAAAGCCTGATCATGGTGATTATTTGGTCAGGACACTAGCTATAAAGTTGCTATACAAATATATAATAAAGATAAGTAACAAAAAAAGTAATATTTCAAATCTCAAAATATATATATATATATATATATATATATATATATATATATATATATATA